>CAUYRH010012407.1:0-45975 GCA_963574655.1 Perodicticus potto | reverse complement strand
TTGTTTTTTCCCCTTGACTATTGTTGGTATATATAAAGGCAACAGATTTGTGAGTGTTAATTTTGTATCCTGAGATGTTGCTGTATTCCCTGATCACTTCTAGGAGTTTTGTAGCTGATTCCCTGGGGTTTTCCAGATATATAATCATAGCGTCTGCAAAGTTTGATCTCCTCTGGTCCTATTTGGATCCCCTTGATTGCTTTCTCTTGCCTGATTGCGGTGGCCAAAACTTCAATTACAGTGTTAAAAAGCAGTGGAGACAGTGGGCATCCTTGCCTGGTTCCTGATCTGAGTGGAAATGATTTCAGTTTTACTCCATTTAATATGATATTGGCTGTGGGTTTGCTATAGATGGCCTCTATCAGTTTAAGAAATGTTCCTTCTATACCTATTTTCTTAGGTGTTTTGATCAAGAAAGGACACTGGATATTATCAAAAGCTTTTTCTGCATCAATTTAGAGAATCATGTGGTCTTTGTTTTTTACTTTGTGTATGTGATGTATTACATTTATTTACATATATTGAACCATCCTTGGGATCCTGGAATTAAACCCACCTGGTCGTGATGTGTAATTTGTTTGATGTGTTGTTGGATTCTGTATGCTAGGATCTTATTGAATATTTTGCATCAATATTCATTAGAGATATTGGTCTATAATTTTCTTTTTTGGTTGGGTCTTTTCCTGGTTTGGGTATCAGGGTGATATTTGCTTCATAGAATGTGTTGAGAAGTATCTTCTTCTATATTTTGGAAAAGGTTAAGTAATATAGGCACTACTTCCCCTCCAAAGGTTTGGTAGAATTCTGTTGTGAAGCCATCTGGTCCCAGGCTTTTCTTTTGGGGGAGATTTCTTATAGTTTATGCTATTTCAGAACTTGATATAGGCTTGTTCAACATGTCCACATCTTTCTGTCTAAGTCTAGGAGGGTGACATGTTTCCAAATATTGATCTATTTCCTTCAGATTTTCATACTTTTGAGAATAGAGTTTTATGTAATATTCATTAAGGATTTGCTGAATTTCTGAGGAGTCTGTTGTTATTTGGCCTTTATCATTTCTGATTGATGAAATTAGGGATTTTACTCTTCTACTTCTGGTTAGATTAGCCAAAGGATTATCTATTTTATTAACCTTTTCAAAAAAACAAGCTTTTTGATTGGTTGATCTGTCAAATGATTCTTTTGTTTTCAATTTCATTTAGTTCTACTCTAATTTTAGTTATTTCTTTTCTTTGCTGGGTTTAGGGTTGGAATGTTCTTCCTTTGCCAGTTGCTTGAGATGTCCCATTAAGTTATTAACTTCCTCTCTTTCCGTTCTTTTGAGGAAGGCTTGCAACACTATAAATTTCCCTCTCAGGACTGCCTTTGCAGTATCCCAGAGGTTCTGATAGTTTATGTCTTCATCATCATTTTGTTCCAAAAATTGGGCAATTTCCTTCTTAATCTCATCTATGACCCAGCCATCGTTCAGCATGGTTATTTAGTTTCCATGTTTTTGTATGCATATGTAGATTCCTGTTGTTACTGAGTTCAACTTTTATTCCAGGATTGTCCAAGAACATACAAGGAATGATTTCTATTCTTTTAAATTTGCTAAGGTTAGATTTGTGGCCTAAGATGTGATCAATTTTGGAGTATGATCCATGGGCTAATGAGAAGAATGTGTATTCAGTTTTGTTAGGATGAAATGCTCTGTAGATGCTTGTTAAATGCAAATGTTGGATGGTTAAGTTTAACTCTAAAATTTTTTTTCTTAGCTTCTTTTTGGGAGATCTATCCAACACTGCCAAAGGAGTACTAAAATCTCCAACAATTATGGTGCTGGAGGAAATCAAGTTGCTCATGTCTGTTTATAAATTGAGGTGCATTCTGTTTGGGTACATAAATGTCAATAATTAAAATCTCATCATGTTGAGTGTTGCCTTTAACAAATATGAAGTGACCGTCCTTATCCTTCCTTACTTTTGTTGGTTTAAAGCCTATTGTATCTGCGAATAAAAATGCAACACCTGCTTTTTTCTGATTTCCATTTGCCTGAATTATAGATAACCATCCCCTCACCTTGAGTCTGTTTATCTTTTAAGGTAAGGTGAGATTCTTGAATGCAGCAGATGTCTGGCTTGAGTTTTTGTATCCAGTCAGCCAACCTATGCCTCTTTAGAGGGCAATTTAAGCCATTCACATTAATTGAGCATATAAATAAGTCAGATAGTATTTTGGGTATTGAGTTTTTCAAAAGTCCAGTGGACATTTTTAATCCTTTTGCCACTGTGGAGGTTGGAATTTGATCAAACATTTTTGAGTGAGTTTACTTTTGTGGTGGAGGATTGTGCTGTTCATTATGGAGGATAGGTCTGAGAATATCCTGGAGAACTGGTTTAATTATGGCAAATTTCTTCAACATGTGCATGTGATTAAAGTATTTAATTTCTCCATCATAGATGAAACTCAGTTTAGCTGGATACAGGATCCTGGGTTGAAAGTTGTTTTGTTTAAGGAGACTAAAGATCGATGACCACTCTCTTTTAGTTTGAAGGGTTTCAGCAGAGAGATCTGCAGTCATTCTAATGTTCTTCCCCTTGTAGGTTATTGTTTCTTACGTCTGGTGGCTTGTAGAATTTTCTCCTTCATATTAACTTTGGTGAAGCTAATTATAATGTGTCTATGAGAATTCTTTTTTCTTTTCCTTTTTTTTTTGTTTTTTTGTTTGTTTTGTTTGTTTGTTTGTTTTTTGTTTTTGTCTGGGGCTGGGTTTGAACCCACCACCTCCAGCATATGGGGCCCATGCCCTACTCCTTTAAGCCACAGGCACCACCCTATGAGAATTTGTATTTGTATTGGGTCATGCGGTGTTCTGAAACTGTCTGCTATCTGAATTTCAGATTTTCTTGGCATGTCTGGAAAATTCTCTTTGATTATTTCATGAAGTAAAGCCTCTGTATCCTTCACAGCAACCTCATCACCTTCAGGTATTCCTACAAGGCAAATATTAGATCTCTTCAAATTATCCCAGAGCTCTCTGAGAGAATGATTTGTTTTTGTTCTCCACTTTTTTTCCTCTTTGAACATTTGGGAATTTTTTTTTTTTTTGAGACAGAGCCTCAAACTATCACACTGGAGAGAGTGCTGTGGCATCACAGCTCACAGCAACCTCCAATTCCTGGGCTCAAGCGAGTCTCCTGCCTCCACCTCCCAAGTAGCTGGGACTACAGGCACCCTCCACAACACCCGGCCATTTTTTGGTTGCAGCCGTCACTGTTGTTTGGTGGACCCCGGCTGGATTTGAACCCGCCAGCTCAGGTATACATGGCTGGCACCTTAGCCTGTTGAGCCACAGGCGCAGAGCCATTTGGGAATGTTTAAAACTTTTGTCTTCAATGTCAGAGAGCCTTTCTTCTGCCTGCTGGATTCTGTTACTGAAGGATTCTACTTTATTTCTCAGATCTTTGAGAGCTGCAAGTTCTTGCCTTAATGTGTCAAAATCTTTGGTGATTTTGTCTTTGAATTCATTGAATTCTTGAGTCATCTTTTGAAATACTCCTTGAAATTCTAATTCCTTCTTTACCACCATTCTGTTGATTTTATTTGTTATCCAAATTCTGAACTCGATTTCTGACATCTCAGCCATTTGTTTATAAAAGGGATCTTGTGCTGTGTCTGCCATATTGTTCTTTGGGGGAGTTGATCTACTCTGATTTTTCATGTTGCCAGAGTTTTTCTGCTGATTCCACCTCATGATTGTTTTTCACTATTGGCTAGATGGTTAGGTAAGGTGGAATTAGATTGGGAGTTCCTGAAGTTGTGGTTAACCAGCCCTTGTCAAGGATCTGGGACTGATGACTGCAGTTTTTTCCCCTATAACTTTGCAAAGGACTCATACAGTATAAGGAAACCTGCTTGATGTGGTGGAGTTAGTTGGCTCTGTCTTGTATTCAGCTGGTTCTTAGCTGATCCTAGTGGACCAGTGACTCTGGTGGTCTTAGCTGTGGAGAAATACACCCTACCCCCCATGGACAACAACTAGAAGAGGAAAATCAACCCTTCCCATTACCACACAATGAGGGTACTACCTAAGAGGGTCCTTGGGTGGTTGGCCCAGGTTAGGAGTTCCAAATCAATTGACCCAGTCAGTACGAACTCTCAAGTGGGAGAGTTCGAAAGGTATCCAGCATCTAGATGGTGGAGGTTATGGGCTGCTCAAATTTGGCTCTTTCTGGTGCTCTGGAATGAGAGAGGCTCACCCAGTAGCAGAGTTGGACTGGGGGCTGTGTCTCTTTCTCCACTTTGCACCTCTTTCACGCCCAGTCACTGGTGATGCCACAGGACTGAGGCCCTGCTCCTTCAAATAAGCAGATGTGCTGGGGTTTTACGCCTATGAGAGTCAAAGGAAGGTCAATGCCCCCGCGTCCAGCCTCTACTCTGTGCCACCAGCCTGCCAGGGGAGCTTAGGCCTGCCTGCCTTGGGTATTCAATAGCCACTGGCAAATGTTCCATTTGAACTCAGTCTAATCCTGAGGGTAACAAGTTAGCAAATGCTTTTCTCCCTCAGCCACCGTGCCTTTGCCACTGCCACTCTGCAGCACTGGTATCCGTATACAGCGAGTTCTAGTTTCTTCTGGCAGTCTTCAGAGTTGGGGAGGTGTCTCTCTGAGATTAGACTCTGACAGGATGGCTCTGTTGTTGCTGGATCTTTGAAGGAAGTGACCCTGCGCAACTACCAGAAGACTGCCACAGCCAGGAAGTTCTGGCTGTAGGAACAGCTCCAGGAGCATGGGGCACACAGATCCAGCAGCAGGGTGGGTGATGCTGCACATGGTTCTGACAGTGCCTGGCACCTGGCGACTTTGGCAAGGAGAGTGCTCAGCTCACAACTCTTGCCGGGCTGATGGAGCATGGTGCCAAGGCTCCTGCAGGGCTGAGCAGGTGTGGGGGTGGGGGCGCAGGAACTGCGACTCTAGCAGGGCCAGAGGTGAGGCTCTGGCCAGGCGGAGGCAGGGTGCTTGGCCCATCAGGGTGGGGCGGACACTGCTCATGAGCTTCCTTCTGCAGGGGTTAGGCTTCTGGTTCGTCAGGCAAGGGGGAAAGGGTGAACTGGAAGTTCAGAATGGTAGGGAAAATGTTAATTCAATTTTTCTGCCTGGCAAGAGAGTACTCAGAGTCACAACAGGGTCCCTCTGGGGAAGTAGACCCCACTTCCTACAGCTCTCACCCATGGGGTGAGACAAGAAGTCCTCAGTTCACCGCTCGCCTGTAGAAAACCTGATGTTTGCTTTCTTGGAGTTGCAGCTTGACTCAGGAGAGATGACGTGCAATTATCACTCTTCTCTCTCGGCTCTGCTCCCAGTCTTCAGCTTAATTGGGTAATTTCTGGATATTATCCTTCCCTCTGGACAGGAGCTTCAGTCGGAGGCTGGCTCCAGTCAGTTATCTTCCCCTACTTGATAGGTTTGATTTTTGCTTAGAACCTTGAGGCTATTGTTCTAGGGACAGGGTCCTAGGATGGAAAGAACAATGACAACCAAGAGGCAAATAACATGGACTCTGGTCTCAAATTGGCCACAGAGTAGCAACATCACCAAATCTGATGTGGCTCAGTTATGACTTCTGTAAAATGGGAGTAACAGGCTCCACACCCATAGCTCAGTGAGTAGGGTGCCAGCCACATACATTGAGGCTGGCAGGTTTGAACCCAGCCCAGACCAGCTAACACAACAATGACAACTGCTACAAAAACAAAAGCTAGGCATTGTGACAGGCGCCTGTAGTCTCAGCTACTTGGGAGGCTAAGGCAAGAGAATCACCTAAGCCCAAGAGTCGGAGATTGCTGTGAGCTGTGACAACACAGCACTCTACTGACAGTGACAGAGTGAGACTGTCTCAAAAAAAAAAAAATAGGAAAAACAATTTCTCCACTCCTGCCTGACAAATTTAATTGTATGATGAGGAATCATTTTGAAAAATTCTATGGGTCCTTTATGCATTACTTTAGGCATCTCATGTCTAAATGCCTACAGGGACAGAAGCAAAAACTGCAGCAAGTCAGATGAAATGTAGATGTTAGAAAAAAGAATTTAATACATGGTACTACTCAAATTTGTTTAAACACTCACACTCACTCCATATAAAATCCGCATTAGCTAAATAAACCATTCACTCCCAGAGACTATTTCTAATGTTTCCAGGATAAAACCTCTGCATTCTCCTTTTCCAGAAAAATAGCAACAGCAACAGCAAAGCCTTGCCATGCCTTGGAGCTCACTCTTGACATATGCTCTCTTATCTAGCTTCTCATCTTGTTTTTGCCATAAGCAAAGGATTGCATAGAGCAATGGTTCTGGTCCTGCCTGCTCAAGTCCCAAGAGGGACTACAAGCTTACCACAAATCTTAGTGGCAGCTGTGTTCTCCCAACTCAGAGGCCACTTCTACTCTGCAGCCCATACTCTCCAGACACGACAAGCCCACAGGTGAGAGTTAGCTTCTATGTATCGCCAGAGTCTCACCATTCTGAATATCAGGATTGAGCCACTTTGTCATTCTACACTGTTGTCAACAGGCAATTGCAACATTGTACCAAACTTTTCCTATCCCAAAATTAAGCAGAGACCATGAGCAACAGGGCTTGCTTCCTTTAATAAGTTTAGTGGCTTGCTAAACATACTTGGTCTCCATTTCTTCTTCACCAACCTCAGAACTTTGACCTCCAATGCAAGATTGGAGGCAAAAAATACCAACATGGCAAATACCATTGCAGTCAGTGAACTCCATAAACCTTGGTTCAGATACTATTTGCTGTGTACACAATTTCTCTGCTTTACCCCTGCTGGTCTTGACAGCCTCATTTCCTGATTCCTTGCTTCAAATTTTGAGCTCCATACCACTCTTTTACTTGAGCTTCCATAAAGGACCAGGGTCTCTTACCCCCCTGCCTCTGCTCCTGTGTTCCTTCTATTTGGGATACCCTTTCCATCACCAAACCGCCTCACCCTTTGACATCATATAAGGGATGACTGATTCCAGAGGCTCTATGACTTCACCTACCTTCCTCAAGCTGAAACACATCCCTCTCTCCTATGTCCCCATCGTCTGTATGTATCTCTGTTGTTACCTTTTTCCCATGTATTACAAATTACTTATATGTCCTTTGTCTGACCATCAACTCCTGGAGAGAAGATATCTCCTTATCTTTATTTAAGCTCCCTAGTAAAGTTTCTCCCTACCATCCAGAAATAAATGAGATGGATTTCGAAAGAGCAGAAAGATAAATAAAATAGGACCTTTGTTCTTTTTTTTTTTAGATGTGGCCCCACCAATTACCTCCCTCAAAAAATTGCTGAATTTCTATCACTCAAAAAGTTTCTCCTCCAGACTTCCCTGCCTTGGTAAGTGACTTCACCATCCTCCCTTGTTCGTACCTTGGATCTAAATATTCAACAAATGTTACCACCTGTAAATATCTTCCCCTCCCAGTACCTCCAGTGTGACATCTCTGGGCCAAACCCCCAATGCTCTTGGCCTGCAGCTAAAGCACCCTGGCCCCTCTGCATGGCCCCCACCTGCCCTGATCCCACCTCCCCAGGCCTTGCCTCCTCTTTCCCGTCTGTCATCTGCCTCCACACATCAGAAGGGATATTTTCAATGTAAATCAGATCATCACTCTCCACTTAAAGAAGTGAGACAGAAGCAACTAAAGAAATCACAGTCTGCATCTCTGATGAGCTTCAGGTGATGATTTAAAATTCTTGGACAGAATCTCTTGAGTCATGACTCAGAGTAACAGCTCAGGCATCCTAATCACCAGCTACTTGTCCACGAGCCTCCCATGCAAATTTACAGTTTGTCTCCTTACCCTCTGTGAGGAGCACCTAATTGGTTCTCGTTAGGTAAAAATTAAGTTGCTACAACCCCTATTCCTAGTGCAGCTTTGGGCAAGTCAAACATCCAGGTTTGTGTTCCACCGAATTCTCAGCTGTATGTTATTTTCCACTGTCAGACCTACTTCTGAATTTCTATCTGTATCTGACAAAACAAAAGCTTTTCTATGAGGAGAGACTTACCTTCAAGCAATTTCCAGGAGTTGGAAATTTTCAGTATGATTGTAACTGAATCTATAAAGTTTAAGCATTTTCTGGTGAGGCCCAAAATATAAACAACTTGCATATTTTTCTTTCTGACTATGTAATTACCCTGCTCAGAAATATGCCGTGATTCCAAATTGCCTCTCAAAGTCAAATTGCAACCCTTTAGCTCTTAATTCTAAAATCTCCTATGCCTTCTCCCATGCACACTTGCATATTTCCCCCAATACCCTCCCTCTGAGCCAACTAGCATCAAGCCGTGTGTTCAGGGGTCTCTCTCACCCTTCAGTAGAACGCATTCTTCTCCATCCCACGCTTCAACCAGACTGATCACATTTAAAAATTAAATGAATTTTGGCTCGGCGCCTGTGGCTCAATGGGCTAAGGCGACAGCCACGTACACCTGAGCTGGCAGGTTCGAATCCAGCCCAGGCCTGCCAAACAACAATGACAGCTGCAACCAAAAAATGGCCGGGCGTTGTGGCGGGTGCCTGGAGTCCCAGCTACTTGGGAGGCAGAGGCAGGAGACTCGCTTGAGCCCAGGAATTAGAGGTTGCTGTGAGCTGTGATGTCACAGCACTCTATCCAGGGTGATAGCTTGAGACTCTGTCTTAAAAAAAAAAAAAAAAAAAAAGAGATACAAAAATTAAATGCATTTTAAAAATTTAAAATCTATGTTTCAAAAGGTGCCCTCCCTGGTTGACGTCTGTGGAAGTGTCCCCGTGGCTACAGCAACAATGTCAGCACACACGCCTGCAGAAAGTCTCTGTGCCTGTCACACAGACACACACAAATCACACATCTCAAATGTCTAAGACAAATACACGCGCACTGTCCCCAAGCCTGAATTATGAATCATCCAGAACTGGGCATGGGAGTGGAGAATAGATGCTCCTGTTTCCAAGATCACAGAAGCCCCGAGGTGGAAACATTACTAAAAACAGTCTGGGAGAGGCTCCTCTCACTGTTCTCCAGAACTGCCGGCCTTCTGCCGATGAAGCTCGTTAGATCTGAGCCCCGTCTGTGCATGTAGCTGACAGGGACAGCCAGTGGACCCTCTTCAACCGGTAACAAGACCACATTCAACTACTTTCCTCCTTGGTAGATATTTTTGTAAAGTGACTTAAGTCTTTCTTCAAATGATAGAAAGGAGAAGACGAGGGGGAGGTGGGCCAGGGGAGATAAGCAAAACTAAGAGCTAATATGTAAGAGAATTTTGTGGATTTTTTTTTTTAAGAAGAGGTCTTGCTTTCGGGCTGTAGTGCACTGGAATGATCACAGTAGCTAACCAGCCCCCCACTGAAGAAATTGCAATGATGCCTATGGAATCCTCTAATTTCTTGACCTTTTTAGTTATTTCCCACAAGTGGTAGATTTTCTTGTGCAAGAGGAAGGAGCAGAGATTCTGAAGGCCCCTGGGCGGCCCTCCTGATACCAAGAGTCATCATCCCCCATAACCTGCCCCAACCCTGGCAGCCCCTTGTGAGTTACAGCAGGATCTGCCGCAAGGCACAGCCCCTCCTTTAAAAGCCCATGATGAGGAGCAGGATCCGAGGGAGCTCTCTACTCCTGATAGGATGTCTGTATTACAAACTCCTTTCTTTCTTGGCAATCCTTGTTGTTTCAATAATTAGATCTTTTTTTTTTTTTTTTTTTTTTTTGCAGTTTTTGGCAGGGGCTGGGTTTGAACCCACCACCTCCAGCATATGGGGCCGGCGCCCTACTTGAGCCACAGGTGCTGCCTCAATAATTAGATCTTTGTGGGACAAGCAACTAAACCTAGACTGAAACCCCCTTGCAGTTTTGACGACACTCCCAGCTCAGCCCCCTGCGGAGCTGGGACTACAGGGACCTGCCACTGCACCTGGCTAATTTTCTTTTCCATTTTTATCAAGACCTAAAATTTCTGACATACATATAGAATATCAAACTAGAAATACTGAATAAAGAACAATACTTTGATTAGCCACAGAGTAGGAAAATCTTTTCTTCCAAAAATATTTGGAAGAGGCATATAAATATTAACATCATGGGAATAATGACTACTAATGGGGATGGTAGCAGGAAAAGAGAATAAGATCAAAGAGAAAAAGAGAAGGGGCTGTAAGTAATGAGGGTGAGATACTGAATGACCTGGAGCTTCTGGATTCGGTTCGAGCAGCCCGATGGGAAACAGAAGGTTTTTTTCCAGGCTAGTGTCTGGCACTACCATTTCCTGCTGTAAAGATTTATTTTTGCTCTTATTTCTGTTTGTCAGTTTCCTCAACTCTTTCAAATAGATCTAACTTCCCACCTCTAGGCAGAGAAAGAAATCGATATGAAATTATTTAGCATCACTGCACATGTCTTATAGAGGCGGCTACTTAAAATTTGGTCTAGTCAAGCAAATAGGCGAGGCAGTGTGTCTGTGAGGCCAGCATTTCCCACTTGCTGCTGAAACCGCCCTCATAACACGTCCTGGGGGCTCAGACAAGAGATCTGTTTATTGTGGTCCATTGTGAATTCTGAAAGCGTTCTTAGTTGGCTTCCCTTGTGAAGAATATGTTTGATTGCTGGACATGAGGCCCTGCCTGCTTGCCTGTGTTCATTTCCATCCTGCCCATCCAGAACTCTGGTGTACACTGCCCGTGTCCACAGCTCACACTGATTCAGCTCACATCTGGATATTAACCGCTGGCACCTGCCAACCTTTCTGTACAAGATCTCTCTCTGGGAAGAGGGCAAGGCTGGCTGGGTGCCGGTTCCCTCGAGGGGCACCACCTCCAAGTGCTGTTATGTGGAGGAGAACTCCATGTTGAAGGTGCTGTTACCAAGGTGAAGTAGTGTTGTCCTGATGCCCGAGGACCGTGGAGGAAGGAGGACCGTGTCCCAGCCCCAGTCTCCTGCTTAACTGTATCAGTACTGAGCTCAGAGTCAGCCGACAAAGATGATCGTCACACAGCTGAGGGTGGGAGAGGGGCGGAAGCTGAGAGACCCTCGCTTAACAAGCCGCACAGTAAGAAAACAGAGGCACCCAAAGGCCACATGATGACCTTATTTTACAGAAGAAGAACCTGATAAATTGAATTTTAAACAGACGGTCCAAAAGCAAGTCATGTGATTCCAACCAGACAGCCTGCCCCTGGATGGAGTGTGTGCTAAGTGAGCCGATCTGTGTATCCACTGTCACGCTGGGCTCCCTGTGCAATGTGTCTGTGTGGTAAACCATCGGTGACCCGTGCTCCGGCACCACCCCCTCTCCTGCCCACTGGTAACTGTATTTGTTTTCTGCTGCTGCCATAACAGACAACTGCAAACTTGGTGCTTACATCCGTACAGAGCCGTCATTTACCGATGGGTCTGTAGGTCTAAAGCCCCAGACGGCTCTTACCAGGCAGGGCTACCACCCTCTCTGCAGGCTCTGGGGAAGGACCTCATATCTTTCCTTGCTCATCTGGACTGGAGGTAAATTCATTTCCTCAAGGTTGTAGAGTCAGTGTTGCTGTTTTCTTCCCGATGGTCATTTGAGAGACAGTCCCAGCTTTTAGAGGCCACCACCATCCCTGGCTCAGGGTCCCCCCTCTTCCAGCATCAAAGCCGACAGCAGAGATGGAGTGGCTCACACTTGAAATCTCTCCTCCTCCTTCTCCATCGCTTCTGTCTGACCCCGTGCCAGCCAGGACTGATTCTCTACTTCTAAGGACTCAGGATGAGTCCTTTGCCAGGTGTCAGGCACCTTGTAAACAGTAGCATCTGTTTTGAAATCCAGGCTGTCCTGCTACAGAGGCTGGGCCACGAACCCCTCAAAGACACTGATTTCCTCCAAATCTCACTTTGGGCAAAAAGAACAGTGCCGCTGTACAGAGCCGGCTGGGGACGGGCAAAGGAGAACCCAGCACCATGTCCTGTCTTTGCTGGCAGTGCTGACATTTTGTTTTTCATAGGTATTCTGCATGAATTTTGATTTTAAAAAATATTTTGTAAAAACATTACTTATCTTGATGCCTGGGCTTGGGGCATCCCTTAAGTTATGTGCCCAAAGCGAGCGTCTCTCTCCCCTCCTTTGGTTCCTAAAAGACAGCAGCTCATCTCTGAGCGAATCCAGGTATACAAGCAACTTGCCCACATCCAGATTCATGAGCTGCTTAAAATAATAAATCAATTCCCCATTATTCGAAATGGGGAATGGAAACTAAACTGGGCGTAATATTCAGAAATGTGCAGAGTAAAGAATCTCATTCCCTTGGTCCAAAGGAAGGATGAGCAATGGAGATAGAGAAGACGGGCTCACCCTGTGTGTTTGACTGTCTGAGAAATGATGCCAAACTCAGGATTTCAGATTAACGTGTTTGACCAAAAGAGGGAGCTCCAGCCTTTGTTTCCTCAGCATCTAAGCCATTCGGTGTTTATTTTGTTTTGTTTTGTAAATAGAGGAAAGTATTAAAGATTCTATATGAAAGGCCAAAGTCCTGTTGAATTGATTACCCTGTCTGTCGTTGTTCTGTTCTGTCTCCGATGCATCTTCTGGTGAAAACCTTCTTTCTCTGCCGTACTGAGAAGTTTCACGTCTCCAGAACCTAAAACTCTTGCTTCAGCCCTCGTGACCACCAGAGGGCCTCTGACTCCAGCATAATACCTTGACCCTCCAGAGTTATGAAATGCAGTAAGTTGGTCATTACTCAAAGATATAAAGGCATTCTTTTAAGACAATTGTTTCTTTAGAGTATTCTTTTAAAGAAATCTGTTTCTCTAAGGGTCATTTGATATAGTATGTATTTACATTTCAAGATCCCCTAGTAAGTCCAATTAAAATCCTAAATTATTTACATAGCTTCCATGTATTCAACAAATACTACTTAAATAGAACAACCTGCATTTTGTAACACTTCTGTGCTAGACAGTGAAACCACAAAATTAATCATTCAATCCTTCCAAGAGACAAATTGGGAGCACAAAAAAAAAAAAAAAAAAAAAAAAACCCGATTACAAGCCTCAGAGCCAACCCGCCCAAGAGAAGGCAGCGCAGTGGGGAGAATCTATCCCAGGGGAGGGTGGTCAGCCAGATACTGAGCACAGCGGGCTGTGAGTGTGTAAAACCAAAAGTGAGGCAGTCTGTACACTCAAAGTGTTTAGACTCGAAATTTAAGAAGTCTGAAATCACCCCACACTCTGTCAGAGGAAGAGTTTATTCATAATTGGATTTATCAGAGGAAAAAAAGGGAAAAAGGGGGCACAGAAGCTGCAAGACGCAAGACCTAACTGCATTCGAAATCGACTAGGACTTATGGAACTTCACCATAATGCTTCTCCCCCATAAGAAACTTTATTATTTAGTTTTAATTGTTTGGTTTTTTGTTTGTTTGTTTGTTTTTAACAACAAAAAACAACACTCTGTCTCCCAGGCTAGAGTAGGATCCTTGCTCCCTGAAGCCTCGAGCTCCTGGGCTCAGGTGATCCTCCTGCCCCAACTCCTCAAGTAGCTGACACTCCCACTCTCAGCTAATTTTTAAATTTCTTGGGTTGCCCACGCTGGTCTTGAACTCCTGGCCTCAAATGATCTTCCGACTTTGGCCTCCTAAACTGCTGGGATTATAGGCATGAGCCACTGCACTTGCCTAAACTTTTTTGTGTGTGATAAAAAGATAGGTGAAAACCCATATGTTTATTACAACTCCATGGAGCCCCCCACCAACGTACAATAAGGCTTGAGTTGAGGACCCGAGAGAAGCCACAGTCCTTGAAATCTGAATGCAGGTCCAGACCCGGGAAATAGAAAAGACCAGCCAGGTGACTCAGGTTTCATGCCTGCAGTGCCATGCGAAGGTGATGCAGCAGAGGGAGAAGGAAGCAGAGAAGTAGCAGAGTGTACACAGTCCCCCAAACTCTCCTTGTCCATGGCGTAGGCTGGTCACAGTGTACTGTATATAATGTGCCAGACACAGTGAACAGAATAAAGTCTTGGTTCTCATGGGGCCTACATTCTAGTAGAAGGAGACATGTAACCCTGTGTTAGCTCCGCTATCTCTTCTCCTTTTAAGGTCTTGTACAGAGGCTTAGCCAGATCTCCATATCAGGGAGTCCATATTTGACAGTGACCTGTCATTCCGAGGAACTCTCCGAGTTGTTTATTGTAGAGGGGCTGATGAGTGAACAACTTGACTCTCTCATGTCAGAGTCTCTCGTCCTCCGGGTTGCGGTTGTTGAACACCAAGGTGGCTAAGTTCAGACAATTTGGGGTCCCAGTGCCTTTTGCATAAATTTTATGCAGATAACGGGGGTCAATTTGTTAATAAAATCAATATTAAGCACAATTCTCCCTTCCACTGATTCTGGATCCAAGTTGGTATACTTTTAGATGGCTTCCACTAGTCTTTCCCAAAAGAAGGCTGGATTTTTATCCTTATGCTGGGTCAGCTCAGCTAACTTGGAAAAGCTTATTAGCTTTATTCATATTTCCCTCATGCCTTCTATAAGGCAGGTCTGCATATAATCCTTGGTTGCTCTGCCAGCCTTTGCTGCTTGCCAAGTTCCCCCAGGGTCTTGGGGAGGAATTGCATTTGCCCCATCAGCCCAATTCTGATTAGTAGCATGTTGTCTCTCTGCCCTGTGTCATACAGCTGTTAGTATATACTACTTTTCATCCACAGTGCAATAAGATAGTAAAATCACTACATCTTTCCAAGTCAAATCAAAAATGTTAGTTAAATGCTTAAACTCCTCCATAAACTTCCTAGGATATGCTGAAAACGTTCTTACTTTCTTTTTTATTATTATTATTATTTTTTACATATACATGTGTTTTGTTAGGTTTCCACTTTTCGCCTTCACAAAATTAAAAAGGTTTAAAAATTAATAACAATGTTTAACATACGGACTAGAAACAAAAACCTCGTAAAGAACGAACGAAGATAATTACATTCACAAAAGAAATCAGACGATTGCTGCATCGAAATATTAAGCAATAATAATAATAAGGCAAAGAAAGTAACATTCACATTGTCAAATAAGAGTATGACTATTATAGAATGCTTTGACTCTAAGATTCAGTATGAAGTCATCAGTTAACTTATTATTATTAACTAAGCATTGGACTTTCACAAAATAAGTCATCAGTTGGCTTATTATTAACCAAGCAATGGACTTTCACAAAATAACTTTCACTTATCAATTATCTCAATAAATGTCAATGGCTTGAATTCCCCACTGAAGAGGCATAGATTGGCTGATTGGATTAACAAACACAAGCCATCTATTTGCTGTCTGCAGGAAACACACCTCATGTCAAAAGACAAGTTAAAACTCAGAGTTAAGGGTTGGAAGGCAATTTTTCAGGCAAACAGAATGCAGAAGAAAAGAGGGGTTGCAATCTTATTTTCAGATACATGTGTATTTAAAGCAACTAAAGTCAAAAAAGACAATGATGGTCACTTCATATTGGTCAAGAGAAAAATACAAAAAGAAGACATTTCAATTCTAAATATTTATGCACCCAGTTTAAATGCTCCTAAGATTCTTGAAACAGACCTTGCTTAGTCTGAGCAATATGATATCCTATAACACCATAATAACAGGGGACTTCAACACTCCTCTCTCAGAGCTGGACAGATCCTCTAACTAGAAATTAAACAAAGATATTAGAGATTTAAATGAGACCCTAGAACGACTGTGCTTGACAGACATATATAGAACACTCCATCTCAAAGATAAAGAATATACATTCTTCTCATCATCCCATGGAACATTCTCCAAAATTGATCATATCCTAGGACAGAAAACAAACCTGAGCAGGATCAAAAGAAATGAAATTCTATCTTGCATCTACTCAGACCACAAGGCACTAAAAGTGGAACTCAACTCTAAGAAAAATGCTCAACCTCACACAAAGGCATGGAAGTTAAACAACCTTATGCTAAATGACACTTGGGTATAGAAAGAAATAAAAAAGGAAATCATTAACTTCCTTGAGTATAACAACAATGAAGACACAAGCTACCAAAACCTGTGGGATATAGCAAAAGCAGTCCTGAGAGGAAAATTTATCACTTTAGAAGCCTGCATTTGAAAAACAGAAAGAGAGCGCATCAACAAACTCACAAGCCATCTGATAGAATTGGAAAAAGAACAATCTAAGCCTAAACCCAGCAGAAGAAAAGAAATATCCAAAATTAAATCAGAGATTAATGAAATTGAAAACAAAAGAATCATTCAGAAAATTAATGAAACAAGGAATTGGTTTTTTGAAAAAATAAATAAAATAGATAAACCTTTGGCCAGACTAACTAGAAATAAAAAAGCAAAATCTCTAGTAACCTCAATCAGAAATGATAAAGGGGAAATAACAACTGATGCCACAGAAATACAAAAGATTATCTCTGAATACTACCAGAAACTTTATGCCAAGAAATTTGACAATGTGAAGGAAAAGGATCAATATTTGGAATCACACCCTCTCCCTAGACTTAGTCAGGAAGAAATAAAGCTGCTTAACAGACCAATTTCAAGCACTGAGATCAAAGAAACAATAAAAAATCTTCCAACCAAAAAATGCCCTGGTCCGAATGGCTTCACACCAGAATTCTATCAAACCTTCAAAGAAGAGCTTATTTCTATATTACACAAATTATTCCAAAAAATTAAGGAAGAAGGAATCTTCCCCAACACATTCTATGAATCAAACATCACTCTGATACCAAAACCAGGAAAAGACCCAACTAAAAAGGAGAATTTCAGACCCATTTCACTCATGAATATAGATGCAAAAATTCTCAACAAAATCTTAGCCAATAAATTATAGCTTATCATCAAAAAAAGTCATACATCATGATCAAGTAGGTTTCATCCCAGGGATGCAAGGCTGGTTTCATACACGCAAGTCCATAAACGTTATTCACCATATCAACAGAAGCAAAACCAAAGACTATAAGATCCTCTCAATAGATGCAGAAAAAGCATTTGATAAAATCGAGCATCCTTTTCTAATTAGAACACTGAAGAGTATAGACATAGGTGACACATTTCTTAAACTGATCAAAGCTACCTATGACAAACCCACAGTTAATATTTTACTGAATGGAGTAAAACTGAAAGCTTTTCCTCTTAGAACTGGAACCAGAGAAGTTGTCCTCTGTCACCATTACTATTCAGCATAGTGCTGGAAGTTCTAGCCAATACAATTAGGCAAGACAAGGAAATAAAGGACATTCAAATCAGAGCAGAGGAGGTCAAACTCTCCCTTTTTGCTGATGATATGATCTTATACTTAGAGAACCCTAAAGGCTCAACCACAAGACTCTTGGAAGTCATCAAAAAATACAGTAATGTCTCAGGATGTTAAATCAATGTCCACAAGTCAGTTGCCTTTGTATATGCCAACAACAGCCAAGATGAGAGGTTAATTAAGGACACAACTCCCTTCACCAAAGCCCGAAAGAAAATGAAATACTTAAGAATATACCTAACAAAAGAGGTGAAGGACCTCTATAAAGAAAATTGTGAAACTCTAAGAAAGGAAATTGCAGAGGACATTAACAAATGAAAGAACATACCATGCTCACAGCTGGGAAGAATCAACATTGTTAAAATGTCTATACTTCCCAGAGCAATTTACCGATTCAATGCCATTCCTACTAAAATACCAACATCCTACTAACTTCCCACCATTTCCACTCAGGTTATTTCTCCTTCCTCGTACTGGTTCGAGAGAGAAAAAATGTTCAATTTAGCCACAGTCCATGCCAGAAAATAATTTTTTTTTTGTAGAGACAGAGTTTCACCTTATAGCCCTTGGTGGAGTGCCGTGGCATCACACAGCTCACAGCAACCTCCAACTCCTGGGCTTAGGTGATTCCCTTGCCTCAACCTCCCAAGTAGCTGGGACTACAGGCGCCCACCACAACGCCCGGCTATTTTTTTGTTGTTGCAGTTTGGCCGGGGCCGGGTTTGAACCCGTCACCCTCAGTATATGGGGCCAGCGCTCTACCTACTGAGCCACAGGCGCTGCCCCCAGAACATAATTTTAAAAAATCCATAAGAGGGCGGGACCTGTGGCTCAAAGGAGTAGGGTGCAGACCCCATATGCTGGAGGTGGGGGGATTCAAACTCAGCCCCGGCCAAAAACTGCAAAAAAATAAAATAAAAATAACCATAAGAAAAGAAACATTATATAATAATATGGTATCTGTAAATTGATCAGATTAGTGCCATGAAGCACAGAAAAATTGACAGGAAGCCGATCAGAGAACCTCTGCTTACTTTGTCATTTGGAGTAAAACTTAGTTCACCTGTTGCCTTTCCTAATGGGGAGGGGCAAGGGGCTTCTCTGCAGCAGCTGAGGATACCTCAGAGAGTGGAGTTTTTGAAGTCATTAACAGTCTGCCCTTCTTCAAGTTCCTCTTCTACTTTGCTAAACATAACACACAACAAAAGGATATTGATTTAACAATCTCTTGGTCTTTTTGTTCCTGCAAACAGATTCTCTTTCTGCTCAGAGATTCTCTTTCTGTTCCCCCTCTATGTGGGAGCACCTGGGCAGGGGGCAGACCAGTAGTGCCAACGCCGAGGATCCTGTTCGTGCCACTGCTTGAGTGTTGGGGCAGAAGCGCACACCCCCTTGGAGACTGCAGCTGAGCTGAGGCCTGCTGCTCCCTTTTCCTCAGCACCTGCGGGCAGCCAGACAGAGACATGCCCACCAGCCAGTGCTCACGCTTCAGGCACCTGTCCCACAAAGACAGCTGTTACAACCTTCTGTTACAACAGCCACTGTGGAGGGACGAGCATGCGATGTGACGAGAGGTCCTGCAGGGTACAGGCAGAACCGTGCCGGTGGCCTGGGGTGGGCTGCAGGGCCAGGCTGGAGGGGCTCAGGCTCTGACCAGACAGAATCAGCTTTTTGTCCTGGCTCTGCCCTCTTAAAAATGAAAGGTGGGAGGGCAGCGCCTGTGGCTCAAAGGATTAGGGCGCTGTCCCCATGTGCCGGAGGTGGTGGGTTCAAACCCAGCCCCGGCCAATAACCACAAAAAAAAAAAAGAAAGAAAGAAAAAAAATGACAGGTGGCAGAATACACAAGCCCGAATCATGCCATTCGGCACAGGGATTATGCTGAGCTAAGGCACTTGAACAGCCGCGGATGCTAGAAGGGCCTCTGCTCTTCCTTCTTCTATAAGCAACAGATAAAACTCCTTCGTGACAGGGGCCTCCCGAACCAGGAGAAAGGAAGACATCCGTCACCAGAGAAGGGAGTAGAGCTTAGAGAAAGTTCTACAAACCAACCTTATCCAGCTCACTCTACCTCCCTAGTCATTTTTGCAAAATTAATTGCCCTCGCCCAGGCCCCTTCACCGTGTCCTTTTTTCCACACTTTACCAGTCTTTGTCCAACCTGATATGTGAGCTTGTGGCTCCAGCTGCTGCCTTGGACCTTCATCTTTCTAGTGAGGGCTCCCACGCACATGTACAAATTACTAAATAAAACTTGCATACTTTTTTCCTATTAATCTGCCTATGTCAGTTTAATTCCTGGGCTCAGTCTGAGATCCTGAAGGGGAAATGCTCTGGGTGGCCAAGGTTGGCGGATCTCCTGAGTTCAGGAGTTCCAGACCAGACTGAGCGAGAGCAAGACTAAAATTAGAAAAACTAGCCCCGGGTTGTGGCAGACACCTGTAGTCTCAGCTACTTAGGAGGCTGAGGCAGAAGGATTGCTTGAGCCCAGGAGTTTGAGGTTGCTGTGAGTTGGGATGCCATGAGAGTGACACTCTGTTTCAAAAACAGAAAAAGAGAGAGATGCCAAGACCCTGCCTGCTCAGCGTGGAGAGGAGCTCCCGTAGGAACTGTGCCTGCTTTCCTGAGTTCTTACTTCCTGTCACTGTTTCTTTGTGAACTTCACAGCCATGTGAGCACAGGACTTCCAAGAGTCATCCGCATCAACCCCCGGTTTTAAAGGGAAAGTAGCCAACTTGCCACATATTTGAAATTGTGAGGCACATCCAGGCGTACTCGTGAAGCAAATGAATATGTCAAGGAAAAACTCTGGTTTGTTACACTTGAATAGTTAAACAATGTAAAGCGGTGAAATGCTCCCAGAAATGAAATCTGCCCCGGTACGAAAGACGCGTGAGGGCAACACGCTGATCGGTCACTGAAATTCGGGGCGCCGGACAGTCCAATCAGAGCTCCTCAGCTTGGTGGGGTCCACGCGTTGCTGGGGGGAAAGAGTCGTTCAATCAAGTTTTTTATAAAAGAAAAAAGAATAAAACCAACATAAGTTGGGGTTTTACATCCTTTTAGGCTTTTACGGGGTTTAATAAGTTATTGGAGTTTTAGAATGAAGTCAGGGTGAATCTGCATACCAGGAAGCGATTTAAGGACATTCTGAGATTTAGAAAGATAAGCTTCCTATCTCCCTGTATTCTCAGAAAGCAATCAACTCACCCTGAAATGTGGTTAAATAGTTAAGCGTAAAAATGTACAGTTTTAAAACATGACTAAGACATGTTGGGTACAGATAGGTGGTGACTACACAGACTCTGGAGAAAAAACAACCAGAAGATGAAGATTGTCCAGTGTTGAGCACATCCTCCTGGGAAGACACTCGTGGGCCTCGCAGGAGGGAAGGGCAGTAGCTAGGCGATGCCCCCCTCCCCCCCACCCCACCCCCTAGAGCACGCAGACCCCTTCTCAGCTTCCAGTCGCCAACCCTGTTTCTTAGGTAAAACACAGCAAGCAGCCAGGATGCAATTCTCTGAAAACCTGTGCCAGCAGGTTGACCTTGACAGGCTTTTCTAGCTCAGGTGTCGGAAACCCAACTCAAGCAAGCTTCGGCATAAAAGAAATGTAACAGCCTCCGGAAGCTAAAAAAAAAAAAAAAGGTTTGAACAGCCAAATGTGAGAAGTTTGCAGAGGCAGCTGACCCTCAAGGACAGCTGTCCTTGGCCCCACCAGGAATCTTGTCTGTATACTTAGCCCCCTTCACTGTCAGTGCAGCTGGCGCCTTTGGTGAGCCCAAAACAAGGCTGGGAAGCTCTGCCTCACCACCCACAGCCTGTGATAGGGGGCAGGTGTCCCTCAGTTCTACTTCAGGAGGTCCTCGCCACCCCGTACTGGCCAGCTGTGGTCTACGGGCAGGATCAAGCGGAAGCCCTGAGCTCCCGGGAGGCCACATAGTTAGAATCAGGAGCAGCAGGGGACAAAGGGCCTCCCCCAAATAAGTAGCAAATTACTACTTGCAGAGGGCAGGACAGGAGGGGGGAGGTTTCCCGGCAAACAACACAAGAGACATCCATTGCATTGAGGTTCAGGTAGCTCAAGTTATTCCTCAAAGCCTGAGGAAGCTAATTAGTGACATCACAGGTCTTAAGTACTAAAAATTTAGACTCTGGATAATGTCAAAACTGCCAGGGAGCAATATATCACCCAAATCGGTCTCAGAACGCCTTTGAGCCTTGCCTGTCATGTATTACCCAAATAGGATCATTTCTCCCAATTTCACCACCGAAAGTGTGAGAAATTCATTGTTAGTCTGTATCCAAATGACAAGTGAGTACACTGGCTTCAGGAGCTTAACTTCTAAGACAACTTCCTAGGGTCGGAACATGCATAACTTTGTGTTCTGTGCCTTTTTCATCAAGAGTACCTGACTCTGAGACCAGCTGTTCAAAAACATCTTTCCTTCTGCTGCTCATAAAGGCGATGCCCGGGTATTTCAGTGTCAGTACGAGGGCTGAGGATTCAGAGAAACTCTCCATCTCTTCTCAGGGAGCCCTCTGAAGCTGTCCTTTTGCGCATCACTGCTCCTCTTATAACCTCAGTTTCCTCATTAGAATAACTGAGATAATTAACACCCACCTTGCCAACTGCAAGAGGTCCCAGCAGAGTTAGTACCCACCAGTTTCTAAAATCTCTAAGATTGGTTATGTCTCATCTTTTCAATGTTAAACATGATTTTAACATGTCTTAGGGTAAAACCTGTCTTTGGAAACTCAATTATGATAAATATCATTCACTTTCAGTTTCTCACAGTATTTAATTTATCACAGCAATAATCACAATACATAAATTTGAATTGCCCTTGGCAGTTGGGGACACTTTCTAATTAAAGTGGTTAATAGTTCATCAAAAATATCATGCCCTAACTATTCTTAATAATTAGGGGCTTATTATAATACGGCATGGCAAGAAAAATTAAGTCCTTAGAAATGAAGTTGAAGAAAGGGGAGTTTTAAAGTAATATTTAAAATATTTTTATTTGATTAATGTCACTCATATATGAGAAAATCTACTTGAGATACTAGGAGGTAAACCTTGACCTTATTGATGTATTTTTAGCTTTTTAATCAAAACCAGAGGTGTGATTGATCATGTGCTTCAGGTTTTAAGAGAACCCTTGAACTTCCTGGAGACTGAAAGCTGTCACACTTCAGTGGCCTGGGAGTGAACAACTCACTTTCTCTCAGGAATGTGAGACTGATAAGAACTTGGTCCTTCCCTAGCTGAGCACCTGGGAGCCTCTTATAGAAAATTCCTCTCTCCAGAGAGGCAGTAGCAATGAGTGGCAGCTGCGGCCAGCGTGAGAGGGAGCGGGTTGGATGGAGAGTTCCAAGCACAAGTTTACAGGAGGCAGTGCCAACAGCCAGGTGTGTTTTCCTTTTTCCCTCAAAGAGTAAATGTTTTCAGATCTTTCTGAATCTTGTCAATCTAAAATTAATTAGTATAAACAAATGAGAAGTGGCATTCTGCTAGAAAAATTATACTATTTGCGTGATCCAAGAATCTGTGCTATCCACGGAAGAACTTAAAAGGCCTGGAAAAGAGAAAGACCTCAGTGCTGGCTTCAGAGAGCAGTGAACTTCACACCTGCCCATTCAGACTCCGCTCTAGAAGCAACAGCAGCTAAAGAAAATGAATATTCACATAGGTAATAAAAATGTTAAGTGTTTTGCAATAATTTTACTCCCTTGTAAACAATCATCAGTAAGGTGATATAATTTTATTATGCTGTGTGCACTAAGAATTAATTAAATACAGGTATCTTCATAGGACAGGCAGAAGTCAATAATAGAATTATTGCAAAATATTTACCTTGGGTTAGTTTCTCTTGTATAATTCATTTGCTGAATCTAAATAACCAGACAAAGTTTTTATTATGGGGAATGATGTATTAAAGAAATCCTATTTTTAGATTTGCACATCCAGTAATGGTCATATTATTTCAATTTTAGCCAGCATTCTAGATTTAGAATATTTTCCATTCCCCAAACAGGGCATTTTATTGCTATGTGAACTATACACGTACCTCAATAAAAGTACAGCGTGTACAGTCCCAGATAAAGCGTGTCAAATTCATAGAGTGTTCCCAGACTATGGATTATTATTTAGGTTTCACTAACCCAAACATTTTAAAACCCTGGCTCAGAACATGTAGCTAGATAAACACCAGCTTATTACCAAAACCCTGAGAACAGCTCACATTCACTGAACGCTAAGTACCAGGAAATGTCCCAAACCCTTCACACAAACTAACATTTAATTCTGCAATGACCCAGGAGTAGATGCCATTACTTTCTTTTGTCTATTTAAAAGGAAACCAGGACACAGAATTTCTAAATCGTCAGAGGTCACACGGGACAGAGCCAGGGTTGGAGTTCAGAAAATGCAGCTCCAAGTGAAGACACAAGTTAGCTGAACTTACCGAGGTGCAGGTCTGGGTGAGGGCAGCCCAGAACTGAAGGCCCAGGGCCTGTGCTTACTCTGTCACTCCAATCAGAGCCCTCTTGGAGTATCTCAGTGGACCTCTGGCTGCGTCTCTGCAGCACTGTGTGCCCCAGCTTGCCATAACCTAGGTGGCATAACAGACCCCGTGATGAATGGCCCCCAGGACAGCTGCACTGCTGCCGTCACTAACATCCCTTAGCCCTGATGCCTCCAGGGAACTGACTTGTTCCAGGTTTGAAACAGGCCTGAGTCCCCTCTAGCAGATGAATTTGTACAAAGGCCCCCAGTGCCAATGTCGAGCACTGCCTGACTCCAGAGTGACCACTTGCTAGACTGGCTCCAGTGGTACTGGCCCCAGGGGCAGGACCACCGGGAGCTCAAGCTTGTAAGCAGGGCCTGCGCCTCCCTGTCCAGGACACTAGAGGGTGAATTCAACCATTTCTCTCCTGCACTTTTCTCCACTGGCAGTTTCTCCTAAGGGTTGCAGCAGTGGCCGTGGCCCTGCTGCGGGAATCTGCAGGGTCAGAGTAAAGGATCGGGGACCCAGTGCTCCGTGCCCCGTCAGGAGCAAGAGCCTGAAGAGGTTTTCCTACTGCACCTGAGGGACACAGCGATGTTCAACAGGTAGAGAGGTCCCCAACTAGCACCGGGTCTGCCTCAACACTGACACCTAAAACCACAAATCAGTAGAAACGCTGCCGTCTCTGCTCAACGCCACTGCTACAGCGCTATCATGTGTTTTCACACCGAAATGTATGAACACTTAATTTCAACCCTCCTCCCTAGATGTCAAAACCTGGCATTACCCCATCTTCCAAGCTTCTTGGTTGCCAAAAAGAAAACGTTTGAAATGCTACTTTATAAAATGAAAGGTTCAAGAGAGCAGTGACATTGAACTTCTGAAAGCTGTGTTCGAGGAGGCATTGAATGCTTCTGTAACTGTCTCGGTCCCCACAGTACAATTTCATTGCCAATTTAGAATAGTGTGGCCATTACAAGAATGGAGCATAAAACCAACTCTCTGGACAGCAGAATTTAACAAAGTGCATGTTTTTTGTTACTTCTGCTGACCATATTGAAAATACATATGTACAGATTGGGCATTGTGGCACGCACCTATAATACCAGCTCTCCAAGAGGCTCAGGCAGAAGAATTGCTTGAGGCTATGAGTTTGAGACCTGCCTGGGCAACATGGCAAGATTTTGTCTCTATAGAAAAAAAAAAATTTTTTTAAAGTAGCCACATGTAGTGGTGTGCCCTTGTAATCCAAGCTACTTGGGAGGCTGAAGCAGGAGCATCCCTTGAGCCCAGAGTTTGAGGTTGCAGTGAGCTATCATGATGTCACTGCACTCTAGACTGGGTGACCAAGTGAGACCCTGTCTGAATAAATAAATAAACAAACAAATAAGTAAACAAATAAGATTATATAAAATAAACTACATACATGCACAATCAACATAAAAGACTTCCCCCCTTTGTTTTTGAGAGAGGGTCCTGCTCAGTTGCCCAGGCTAGAGTGTAGTAACATTATCAGAGCTCCCTACAGCCTCAAACCTCTGGGTTCAAGTCATCCACTGCCTCATCCTAGCCCCTCAAGCAGCTGGGACTATAAGCACAGCCACTGTACCCAGCTAATTTTAAAATTTTTTGAAGAGATAGGTTTCCCTATATTGCTTATACTGATTTCAGATTCCTGGCCTTAAGTGATCCTTCCACCTTGGCCTCCCAAAGTGCTAGGGTTATAGGCATGAGCTACTGAGCCTGGTTGGAAACCCCCTTTTTCTTTCTCGATTTACCCTTGACCCTTTGCTCTCAAACTGTTAATTTAGCAAAATCTCTTTTCTCTTATTTAAAGTGATGCAATTGTGAATACTTGCCTTACAAATACTTTTTGGCCATTAAATTGGTCTCTAATATCTTCTTAATCAGAGAATGAACAAAAAGAAATAAAAAGAGAGCATCTTCAATGGAGTATCACAGTTCTTATTAGCTCTATCATTGAGAGGCCTGTTCAATGAAGAAACAATAATTTTAAAAAATAACTTGGGATGATTTTTGCATGATTAAACTAGGGATAAAATACAGGATGCTCAGTTTAATTTAATGGTAGAAAAACAACAAATAATATTTTAGTTTAAGTATTTCCCAAATACTGTATATTAGAAAAACATTACATATAATATGCTAAAAATATTCATTGTTTATCTGCAATTCAACTTTGACTGGAAGGCTGTATTTTAATTTGCTATATCTGGTAACTGCAAGATTATTTTTATTTTGACATAGAGTGTTCTTGAAAGGTAAAAACAAAACATTATTTGAGAGCTTTGGAGACTGAAAATTGACATACATAAGATTCATAAAACACAAACACTTTGTTCTGAGCTCAAAACATACTTTCACAAGCAATAAGGCATGCAAGTTAGAGCTGGGAGCTAACCCAACAAATGTTTCCCAGCTCAATACGAAGGAAAATGCCACCTAACTGAAAATAGGGAGACAGTGTAGTATGGCTGCAAAATCAGTGACTTAATAAATTTTTTTTTTACTTTATTTTTTAAATCTTGAATACTGGTTTCAGGGAGAGCCAGGCTTCCCAGATGGAAAAGGAGGTGATGCCAAAGACGTGTGATGGTTGTAAAAGAACAAGACAGCCGAGCAGCCTCTTACCTGGCACTTCCTTAGGACCACTGCTGTGTTCCCCACTGGAAGCAATCCTCTCTCAAAATGAGAACTAAGAATCTAAGCCAGCGAGTCACGGTCGTAGAATCAGAAAGCAAAATCCCTTCCAGTGCATTATTAGGCCCCACTCCATGGCTTCCAGACCCAGGAGTTTTGGCCATGGTGGCAGGAGTACCGTCAGTGTGTCACTGGCCTGAGACATAGTCCCTATGGACAGCACCCCAACTTCTCAGGGAGGTACCTCCCAGCCAGCGCGAGTCGCTCCTCTGTCCTTTCAAACCACCTGAAGGAGTGTGTGGCATGATCTGCTGAGCCCCGGCACTGCGCTTCTCCGAGTGTGCAGAGACTGGCTCCCTGTGCCCGCCACCACCATGACAAGGCACACCTGAAGTCCACAGAAGCTTCAAGTCAGGGAGGGCAAATCCCTACCCTGAAAACACACATTTCACCTCCTGATGAAAGGAGAGCATTGTGATCAACTCGACACTCTGTTTCTGGAAGCACCACCCCACCTGGGGCCACTAGGCAGCAGCATCCTCCCAGGGCCTGGCCTTGGCCTTGCCGCTGGCAGAGTGGGTCCTCAGCTGTGGTGCTACCAAAACTGACCTGAGACGGGGAACATCCACACTACTGAGCCTAGGGACGGCCTCCACCCTGTCACTGTGGCCCATCGCACAAGCACCATGGTAGCTGGTAGAAGACGCTGCTCTCCACAATGTGTCCAGTCTACTGGCCACATCCTTGGCAGGTGGGGTCTTTGCTGGGCATCCACATGGAACACAAATACTTGCTCTTCTGTGCCCAAAGGCTCCCACATAGTCCCTCTTCTGACCTCTAATCTCTAGGTTACTCATCTTCTAATTTTTTGTTTGAAAATTTATAAAAACTACAGGGCTTTGGCCCATGAATCATGAAAAATTCCTCATACCTCTGTGTATCTGTCCCACTGTGCAAAGTGAACCACCAAATACACTCCCTGGAGCGCTGCCCTCGGAGGGTTCCTTTTACCTTAAACTTTCAGGGACTTCCCTGTGTGGGGCTAAATGGCACAACAGTCCTGTTGAGCTCGATGAACACCGCCACCACAATGACCAAGTTTTAGTTGCCCAACCGAGGAAGCAATCAGAGCCACCTCCAGCTACTGCAGCCAGCACGTGAAATCCTGAGTCTTTAATAAATGCACCCGCTCATGAGCTTGTGTGGCCCAACCCCAAGTCATACTCTGTTTTACCCTGTGCACTACCCGTAGACTCCTCACACACACACACACACACACACACACACACACACACACACACCCCAGGTTAGGGATTAGCAGCCTTGGTGGTGGTAGAAGCTGCTTGTTGAGGAAACAAAGATTCAAATTCCTAGCCCTGTCCCACCCTCTCAGAGAGTGAAGAGAACTGATGATTCTGCTTCTGGGTTCACAATGAGAGAGCGGTCTTGAGGCCAGCAGACTGTCTTCACACGAGAGAATTAGTGTCGGAATCAGGTCTTTCAGGAGAGATTCTGATCGGTGAGCACACAGTAATGACTGTCCTCATGCAGTTGGAGATGGGATGCTAGTCCCCTGTGCCATGAAGTTGTTCAAGATTGCTAAACGGTCGCGTTGCTGTTTGTGCTAAAGTATTGCCCAGGTTCAAGGCTATAGGACATTAAATAGAGGGACTTGACTGGTGAGCCAGGAATAATGATCGCAAGGATTGTGGGGTATCTGATGGTACTGGAAGGTTTTCAGAAAGACAGTAGTAAGCTCAGAGCTGGAAGCTGTGTTTCAAGATAAAAATACATCCAGATATCAGCCTTAAACATTTATTTACCTCTTATAGACCCAAGGCAGATGCCGCTGGGGCTCAGGTTCAATTGATAATTATGTTATATAAAAATGCCAACTTTACTAAAGTCTATGTTAAGTTTATGGCACAAATGGTGAAGATACGGATTCCAGGCACTTGGGAAAGGGACTTTGGAAGAAAGTCCACGAAGTCTAGACACTGGATTCCCATTCTGCCAACCCTGTGTTGCTAGATTTTTCTCCCTTTCGAGCAAAGCATGCCCTTCTGAAGACACCCACCATCCCTGAGACACCTTTGAGGACTAGTGCTTTTACTAAGAACTGCACAGAGGTAAACACAGATCACAGACTTGAAACACCTCCCTGCAACACTATACATCTTTATTATTTTCAAGACCTATCGAGTATCTCGAGACATGTCAAATTAAACCCTAGCTACTACATTGGGTTAAAAGAGTTGAAGCCAAACTTACAAAGCTGGAAGAGGGCTTAGAGATAAACTTGGCTATTAACAAGCCATCTAAATACAACACACTAATTTTAGGAGAAACAGATCACTAATTGAAGTTCAAGAGCAGATTTAGTATTGCAATTACTGATTTCAAAGGTTGGCATTTCTTTCCTTTTTTTTTTTTTTTTAAAGGATCTATCAACCTTATTTTTCTTGAACTGGTTCTTAGGCAACAAAATGTTGCTTGCTTGTCCCTGGTACAATATTTTACTTTGAAGAAATTGGGTCCCAAAGACATTACATGACATGTTGTCTAACGTCAGAGAATCCAAGTGAATTAAAGGCAAAATATAGATTCTAAACCTGCTTCCCAGCGCCTAATCCAGCACTCCTTCAGTTTCAACAAGTGATGGTTGCCAAGAACAAGAGATATGCTAACACCTTGACATGAGGTGACTGCATGTTGCTTTCCAAAATATCCCTTGAGGTCGGCCCTGCTGATGGCTAACCAATCAAACCTATGTTGGAAGATGGCTTCAGCTAGCAACTCAAATTGTAAGACACTGCAGTTCAAATGAAAAATTTGCATGAGAAGATCTGAGTTCAGCCAACTCTAGCACTCCTTTTCAAAGAAAGCACACTATATTTAATACTAACCTCAAGGCTAGATACAGTGGCTCAGGCCTGTAATCCCAGCATTCTGGGAGGCCGAGGTGGGTGTATCACTTGAGCTCAGGAGGTCCAGACCACCCTGAGCAAGAGTGAGACCTCGTCTCTACTAAAAATAAAAAACAGACAACTGTAGTGGTGCACACCTGTAGTTCCAGCTACTCAGGAGGTTGAGGCAAGCCCAAGAGTTGGAGGTTGCTGTGAACTATGATGCCATAGCACTCTACTAAGAGTAGAGAGTGAGACCCCATCTCTACTAAATACTGCCTCTCATTGTGGGCACTCCTAGGATGTGTTGCGACCTTGTGCCATAGCCCACCTGACTGCATTTGCTCCGCGCACCTGCCTTCCTGGCCCACATGCTAACAACTCTGTATCTTTAGCGATTAACATAGATGCCAATACATAGTAGCACCCAATCACTATTTGCTCAATAAATGAATAGAAGAATGTGTAGAAATCAACGACCAGTGATCACTCCTCCCAGAGCCTGACGACCCCTGAGGCTGTGTGACGCATCATGTGCACCTGTTCTGTTGATAGACTGAAATCAGCAACAGATCAGATCAATACAAATTTCCAATAAAGTAAGAATGGACAAGTATACTTCCTAAAACAATCTGTTTGAAGCACATTTACAGATGGTTGGTCATCATAAAGTATTATGTGACATGCTGTGCACAAGTCCCCCTCACCCATGGTTCTGCATTCTGTGGTTTTAGTTACCCCCAGTCAACCATGGCCTGCAAATAAGTGAAAAGTTCCAGAAATAAACTATTCACAAGTTTTAAATCGCATGCCATTCTGAGGAGTGTGATGAAACCTCCGGCTGTCCAGCTCTGTGCTGCCTAGGATGTGACTCACCTCTGTGCAGCACAGGCCTGCCGTATACGCCACCTGCCCCCACTAGTCACCTAGCAGCTGTCTTGCTTATCGGAGTGAGAAGGGACAGCATAAGTAGGGTTTGATACTATCTTATCTGGGGTTTCTGGGATAAAAGATACAAGACAATTGGGGACAATAAATATGGTGTTAATACAGAATAAAGTCTTATTGCTTTTAATTCTGAAATTTCTCTTAAGTATGTTAGCATGACCTTTGATATGCTGTTTTCAATTTACCAAGATGGTATTGAGTAATTTATTTAGAAAATTATTTTAAAATAAAAAAAGTCATTGAGAGCATTAGCAACAATACAGAATTGATGAGGCCTAAATAAATGAGGTGGAGCTGTTGCCAGACAAATCTGAGCATCCCCAGCTAAGTGTCTCCTAAAAGGAGACCCTGGGACAAGTGTACAAGTGCAAATATCTTACTTTGGAGGTGACCTCAGAATGAGGAAGTGAAGCAGGGGAGAGAAAGGAGGCAATAAAGTTTGTGTTAAAGAGGCAGAGAAGCTCCAGAGAGGGCTTTAGATCCTCAGTAGTGGCCTGGGAGAGAGGAGGAAGCTGGGGTGTTTACCCACCAACTCCTGCCCTCATTGACTGAGTCTCTTCCAGAGTGTTGCCTCCCTGGTGTTTGTGCTCTACCCCACTAGTAAAGCAGAATCAGAGAATACCCGCAGGGACAGAGGCATGAGAAGGCAATGGCTCCAACAGGAATGGCCCAGGGTGACTTCCTGGCAGGGAGAGAACACGGTTGGGGCGCTGAGCCAGGCTTGGGAGCGCCAGAGCATCTCCACAAGCTCAGGCGTCCTCCAGCCATCCAGAACACAGCGCTGCACCACGGCTTTTTCTTCTAGGACTTAAATGGGGCTCGGCTTCACCACATGGTTCTGGCAACCAGAGTGAGGTGGGTCATGCTCTCCTAATTACAATGTTTTTGCAATGCTATAATTAATGAAAGCCATGCAGCCCAGTTACATACACTTCTCTATCAGAAATGCCATTTTAGGAACAGGGATATATTGAGAATGTAAGACACCTAAAGAAGAGGCTCACTCTCACAAACAGAAAACAAGAAAAGCTGCTCCTTACCTACTTGCTACAAATAATATCAACTGTGCTAGAAAAAATATCTCAGCCGACCTGCCGAGAATGAGCACTTTGCATCTCCTGACACTGGAAGGCAACCTAGAAGAGAGAAGCCTGACTGTGCTCAGGAGGGGCCCGTGCAGGCCTGCGCCCCACCGTCTGGGCTCTCCAAAGCCAGCCCTTCCCTTCCCACTGAGCAAGTGCGAGGGCGTGGGGGCCTGTGCCTGTGCCGGAGGCAAGGCCAGGGCCACTGAGCAGGCGCCCTGCTTACAGCAGCTGTTTTATGTATTTTCCTTCGTGTATTCTTATATTTTGTGCTTTCTGAACAGCTTTACTCTTTGTCTTTGTCGTGTTCTATGTGCCCATAAAGCATATTTGGACTCAAATATTCTGTTAATTCATTCATTCATTCATTCATTCATTCATTCATTTGGGGGACAGAGTCTTGCTCTGTTACCTGGCCTGCAATGCAGTGGTGCAATCACAGCTCACTGCAGGCCTAAACTCTTGGGCTCAAACCAAGGGATTCCAGCACAGGATGCTCTTTGCTTTAAGCGGTTAGAGGGTCAAACTGTGCCAGTTTAGTCAATGGGAGGCCCTTTGGGTTGGGCCCTGTGCCCTCTCAACAGGCACCACCCTTGGCCTTGCTTTGTGGCCTAGTAAGGACCAAATGTTCATGCTGTACCTACGCCCCCTTAGCCCATTTGTGTTGAACTCAGTGTTCAACAATTTCATGAATGAATGAACAAATTGGTGTATTTTTACCATTTCTGAGGAGTCCTGGCTCCTGTCAGTGGGAAGCAGGACCAGAGGCCAAGGCAGGACACTGGGCACACTCACTGCTGCTCAGGTGTGTCTGTCCCTCAGCCCTTCAGGGGTTCATCCATTTCTTGAATGGATGAACAAATGAGTGCATTTCTACCATTGAGAGAAACGTCCCTTACAAGGGTCAATTGTATCTGAACCAGGGTTAGGAAACAAGATTCTGTGTTCTCTCTTCAGAACAGAGAGTACTAGAGGTTGAGATAAATGAAGAAAACTGACCACGATCTGTGATAAGGGACTGTGGCTCACTGCACAAAGGGGGCCAGAAGGACGTGCTATCCATGAAGGATGCCACACAGCCGAGGCTCCACCAGGACAGAGGATTCAAAGTCTGATCCCTGGCCCTGCACACTTAGTTTCTGTCCTTCTGGTGGTTTTAGACAGCAAGCCACAAGGTTATGTAAACCAGGAAATGGAGCAGTGCACTTTCTGGGACATTTGTGGAGTCGTGGGGGCTGCTTGGACCCCCCCATCTGCCATCGAGTGCACGAAATGACATCAGTGCCAGCCCAGGACGCTGGCACCCCAATGCATCCCCAGGATTGAACCTGGAGCTGGGGTGGTGCCAAAAGGCACATAGCCCCTTTGTTCCTTCTTTTGTTTTTTTTGTTTGTCTGTTTTGAGACAGTCTCACTTTGTTGCCCTCAGTAGAGTGCCTGCCTTGGGGGCACAGCTCACAGCAACCTCAGACTCTTGGGTTTAAGAGATTCTCTCACCTCAGCCTCCCATGCAGCTGGGACTATAGGCGCCCGCCACAACACGCAGCTATTTTCTGTTGCAGTGGACGTTGTTGTTTAACTGGCCCAGACTGGGTTTAACCCTACCAGTCTCGGTGTATGTGGCTGGTGCTGTAACCACTGTGCTACGGGCAATGAGCCATGTTCCTTCTTTTAAAGGCATTTTATTGTGAAAAATTTAAAACACACACAAACGTGGAAGAACTTTGCGTGGCCTCACCTGTGATTCTTATTTCAAATGCTGCCCCTTGCTCATCCATGCTTTCAGCAAGAAAATTCTGAATCAGATTGTAAACATACTGCAATATTCATCTAACAGCTAAGGACAACACCGCTGTCACATCACACGAAACTTAAAGGAAAGATCTTATTATCTATCATCACCTTGTGGTAACCAGCCTATGCTTAATTTTCTTCAATTATCTTAAAAATGTCTTTTTTTACTTTGCTTAAATGGAGAGCTAAGCAGCAAGGCTTTGCACGCTACTTGATGAATAACTCTCTTAAGAGTATTTAGCCCAGGGCGGCGCCTGTAGCTCAAAGGAGTAGGGCACCGGCCCCATATATTGGAGGTGGCAGGTTCAAACCCAGCCCTGGCCAAAAACTGCAAAACAAAAAGAGTATTTAGCCCACCAGAGTTCCCCCTTGTTTGTAATCCTGAAGAGCCTGGGCTGCCTAATGGAATTTCCCACATCTTGGATGCAACTAGTTGTCAGTTAGCTCACAACATACAAAGCATGTTTCGCTCAGGAAAAATTATCCAGTGCCCAGCGCACAGGGAGGTGGGTGATGCATTAATGAGAAACATGAGACCAGGCATAGTGGCTCACACCTATGGTCCCAGCACTCCAGGAGGCCGAGGTAGGTGGATAGCTTGAGCTCAGGAGTTCCAGACCAGCCTGAGCAAGAATGAGACCCCATCTCTACTAAAACTAGAAAAACTAGCTGGGTGTGGTGGTGGGTGCCTGTAGTCTCACCAACTCGGGAGGCTAGAGGATCACTTGAGCCCAGGAGTTTGAGGTTGTGTTAGGCTAACAGCACAGCTCTCTATCCAGGGCAACAGAATGAGACTTGGTCTCAAAGAAAAAAAAGAAAGAAAAAAAAAAGAAATATGAGAGAAAGGACATATTGCCAGGGTGGCATTTAGCAGGTGATAAAAATCCAAGGGAAGGGACAGAAAGACAGGGCAGGGCAGATGGCATTTCTAACCCAGGAGAAGCCCCTAGGACCCTGACACAGGGTCACCTGAAAGAAGGCCGGGCTTCTGTGATGGGCTGGCACCAATGAGCTGGTGTACATTTATTGTCAGGAAACCAAAATCCTTTTCAAGGCTGGAGAAAGTTTTACAGAGTCTTTCATAGGCTTCATTCGTCTGCCTAGCCAGCGTTCAGTACTGATAAACCTTCTCCCTACAATGATTCATGTTACTGAAAAGTATCCACACTGGCACCATTCCTATCATGGAAAAACAAAATCCTCAGTTCATTTTACAGCCTTTTAGATAAAACAAAACACATCTTTAAATCACCTGGCTTTTTTGTGTTCATTTTCATTTGATTTACACCTTTACCTTAACCTTTTTATTTTCTTAATATCTAGACATGGGTCTGGGCCCAGATCCCCAGGGACAGGTACAACCTGGATGATGACCCACGACTATGTGGCAAAATGTCAGCTCAGCCCTCCCGGCCAGCTGCCTCCGAGAGGACACGTCCTGTTTCTCTCCACACTCACTTCCAAGGTCTGCCACAGCAATCCCACAGACGGGCTGGTTTAACACAACAGATCCTCTCCAGTCTAGAGGGTAGAGGTCTGAAATGTAGGTGTCATGAGAACCCAGCCCCTCCTTGTCTCCCGAGCTTCTGGCGTCTGCCCTCAGACTTTGGTGTTCCTGACCTGCAGCTGTGTACAACATGCCAGTTCCTGCCCCTGTTGTCACATGGTGTTCTCTGCCTGTGACTGTCTTCACTCAGCCATCTTTCTATAAGGCACCAGTCCTACTGGATTAGGGGCCCACCCACCCAGCATGACAACATCTGAACTAATTATACCTGCAGTGACCGTATTGCCAAGTAAGGTCACATTGCCATGATTCCATAGTGGAGTTCCATATAACTTAAGTATACATATGTGGCTCCCAATGAAGTGTAGACCATGCCCCTCCCCCCAATTTATAATAACGTATGTGCCTTATCCAGATTGGCAGGTGGAATCCTGCACATGACCAACATCTTGTACCATATGAAGCCACACCCCCAGAGGGCAACATGAAACACTCAGAGCTGCCAAATTCATTCATATCCAGGCAGGATGTGTTTGTGAAACCCCTTCCAGTACACCAGGTTTCAGAGGCCTGAGGAGAGGTGGCCAAGGATAGAGTGCCAAGCTGCTGGGTATGGGAGGGAGAAAACGAACACAGAAAGCAAAGCCAGGTGCCCTGAAGCCTGTACCTGTATAAGAAAAAGTAACGAGAGCAAAGAGGCCAGAATTAGACACCAGGGCCAGGCACTTAACCTTCGGGAAGATACTTAACTCTTCTGAGTTTGCATTTGCTTATCTGTGAAAACAAGCTAACTGCATGCACCTTGCAGAACTGTCTTGAGGGCTCAGTGATGACGTCAGCACAGAGTGCTGAGGAGATGGGAGGTACCTGCCTACCTGTGAGTCCCAGAAAGGCATAGAGCAAAGACTGGAACCTGGTCCACAGGTGATGCAGTCCCGCAGGGTATGTCTGGCCCCTGCTTCTTCCCAGGCATTTTGAGGGGCACTGGGTGGCAAGTGCACTGCAGGTGGGCCAGCAGGAAGCTCTGCCACAGGAGGGCAGAGAGCAGGAGCAGGGGCTCAGAGAAGGACCCTGATGTGGGTTTGTTGCAGGAACCTTAATAGCCCTCAACACCTCGGTCAGGTGTTCACAGAGTTCACTTTGAACTTGACCTCAGCTCTGTTGGGGAGAGGCAGAAAGAAAAGACCACCAAAGGGTACATCTGTGGCATCCGTGGGCCAGGTGAGATAGGAGTCAGTGGGTGTGCAAGATTTTTCTGAAAGGAAAAACGCCTGGTCACCTAAATATGAAAGTGTAAGAGACTTTACTAACACTTTCCATGTATGTGAGGAAAAGAGGGACGGTGTGGTTGCCCATTGGTGCACCCAGATGGATGCTAAAAAGGGAAGCTCACTCTCAATATTTCTGGGCAGTGAAGCACACTACCCCATAGCATAAATGCCCCATATGCAAGAAGAAATGAGCCGGGAGGCTGTGGAGAACACAGATTTCAGGCCAGCGTGTAGCAAAGTTGTTTCCAATTCTATACCAGTTTCTTCATGGGCTATTTCCCTGCCCAACAAATTGCACCTGTCCTGAACTGGAGTTTATGATAATGTGACCAACCTTTGTATCAAAGGTCTAAATTATGGTGCAGAAATCAGGAGCAAATAAATACCCACCACCTTGATAAGAAATAGCCAGAAAACAGATAGTCAGTATTGAGTAATTTCACACACACCTGAGCTCACGCCCACTCTTCCCTACAGTTCACCTTGTACTCCGTACCTGGAACTTACAGGTTTATCGTGGAGTCTAGTGGAAGAGTCTCTCATCATGCTACAGGCTTTGAAAAAGCTAAGGGCCAACACCCAAAGCATGAGCAAAGATGTCATCCTTCAAAGAAAATACTTCCTATTCACCTAAAACAGTCAGTCATGGACTCTCACAGGGCTGAGAGGCCACTTGCCCACGCTTTCAAGATTAATGTCTGGAATACCAGCTTCATGTAAAATAAGATTCCCGTATGAGGCGGTGCCCGTGGCTCAAAGGAGTAGGGCACCAGCTCCATATACCGGAGGTGGTGGGTTCAAACACGGCCCTTGCCAAAAACTGAAAAAAAAAAAAAGATTCACATATGATATAATGTATATATACTTTTCAAAACAATCATCATAATGACTTAAATCCAATATAAGGACAAGATAAAATGAAGGCAATTTATAATTAAATAATACTATTTATTTCATTATGCAAATGCTTCAATACAATTACAGCAGAAGACAGGAAAGTCGCCACACATTTCCAAAATACCCTCTAGAAGGCAGTGCCATCCCACCGAGAAGCAGCCCAGGGCTCTGGGACAGGCCACTGACTGGGACCCAGGGGCTCCTCGCCCAGGAGCGGTACATGCAGAGACCTAGTGGGGAATCACCCGCAGCTGTGCGGCACAGTGCACAGCCCCCTGGCAAGGCAGAAGTGAGGGGAGGAGAGAAGGAAGTCTCCGAGGAAGCAGGGCCGCAGGAAAGAAAGCAGAAGGGAGGAACAGGGAGAAACATATTCCGGGTCCGGTTCCATTCCCCCTTCCCCACTGTCCACTTCCCGACCTTCTCTTTGAGATGCCTCGACTCAAGTTCTGCATCTTAGAATCAACATGATCAAAATTTGGAAGTGAAAAGGCAATTCTGATGAGTTTCTTTTTAAGCTGTTAGAAAGTTGACCCATCATTGTCTTGAGAAGTGACCGTAAGAGGGAAATGGGCACCAAAGTGAAGAACTTGTGATTTTTAATTCTCTGCCTTTCACAAAGTCAGTACAGGCAAAAATATAGTAGAACCTCTGTAAGATGACCACCCAAGGGACTGTAACAAGCTGGTCAACATGCGGAAGAGGTCAACATGGGGAACTAGTCCTACTACACTGGTACAAACATGTGGTGCACGTCTAGTCTGTGAAAAGTGGGTCAGTGTAGGGAGGTGGTCAGCGTAGGGAGGTGGTCAGCGTAGGGAGGTAGTCTATGCAAGGAGGTGGTCAGCGTAGGGAGGCAGTCAGCGTAGGGAGATAGTCCGTGCAGAGAGGTGGTCAGCATAGGGAGGCGGTCAGCATACGGTGGTGGTCAGCGTAGGGAAATGGTCAGCGTAGGGAGATGGTCAACATAGGGAGGCAGTCAGCGTAGGGAGATGGTCAGTGTAGGGAGGTGGTCAGCGTAGGGAGATGGTTAGCATAGGGAGGTGGTCAGCGTAGGGAGGCGGTTAGTGTGGAGAGGTGGCCTACCATGGAGGTTCTACCACATATAACATTCCATTTATTGCAAACGCCCCTTGCCTCATGTAAAGACTTGAAAGTCTGAATTCAGTTGACAGCTGCAACTGCGGCTCCCCCCTGCATGCCCTCTCTGCACAGAGAGAGGACCCCAGACTCTGCCCATTCTTCACATGGTACATTGAACAATACTCTCCTCCCAGCCAAGATGCTGAGTCACCTTGGGGACTGCCAAGTAGGTATGGAGTTTCTGACTTAAAAGGAACAGCAGTGCTGGGGGAAACCACCTCTGGCCCAAATCTCCATGAAAGCGGGATCTTGTCCTGGTTTCAGTCGGGGAAGATCTAGTGCATCCAGGTCTGTGGCCATGGGGCACACCCTCAGGGCAGCTAAGCTGTATTCAACCTGCTTCACCTGTATACCCGCCTGCTCGTTTACCTGTGTTTCGTGAGGACCACACAGGCCCACCCGGAGCCCATAGAGCTGAGTGGCTCCAGAATCTCCTGTTCTTAGGTGGGTCCGTGCTGTGTCCTCCAAGACAACGCCCAGATGAGCAGGGCCTGTGCAGCGCTCTCTGCGCTGAGCAGGCTCAGATTGCTGGTACAACGCCACTTGGCCAGAACAGAAACATCATCGTAGGTAAGGGCGGCCTGTCTCATTCTCATTGTTTTTTCTTTCCCCTGTTAGTAGTGGAGCCAATTCTGGAACAGCACCTTTGTGCTTTAAAAAATAATTCATTTTAAAAGTGGGCCTCGGGACACATTGCCCCTGAATAGCTCGCCCCACATCCTTATTGTTATGAGCTGTACTGTGTCTCTGCCCCACCAGAAACCCCATGTTGAAGTCCAAATCCCCAGGATCTCAGAACATGATCCAAGGTATAAACCACGTCATTGTAGGTGTAATCAGTAAGACGGGGTCAGGCTGGAGTAGGGTGGGCCCTAATTCAATACCACCAGTATCCTCTTCCAAAAGGGCGATTCGGACGCAGACATACCATGTGCAGATGGAAGCAGGGATCTGGCTGATCCTCCAGCCCCCAGCAGCGGCTGAGCCAGGGGAAGGAACACACTCTCCCTCGTGGCCTGGGGAGAAAGCGGCCCTGCTGGCACTCGCCTCTCAGCCTTCTACCTCTAGAACTGTGAGAAAATCAATGTCTGCTGTTTCTGTCACCCAGTTGGTGGCGCTTTATTATGGTAGCCCTAGCAGATTAATACATTTATTTAAATAGAATTTTCAATTTAAAATTTAAATACTGTCCATTTGGTAAATTAGAACAAATTATTAATATTTAATGTATAAAATCCCTAATGAGGGCCATTTCTCACCACAATGATTGTAGCTTGTACTTAAAGGGGAGTATTGTTTACCAGAAACCCCAACCACGATTGGTACAGTAAGGTTCCTTTCTAGGGACACCCCCAGGACCCCAATGTGCCCACCCAGTGGGTCTTTTTTTTTTTTGCAGTATTTGGCCAGGGCTGGGTTTGAACTCGCCAGCTCCAGTATATGGAGCTGGTGCCCTACTCCTTTGAGCCACAGGTGCCGCCCCCACCCAGTGGGTTTTGAGCAGATGCGAACTCTGACCCCATGTAACCAGTGGACCAAAACAACTGCCGTTTAACTGCATGGTGTTCCATGTCAACAAAACGACACTGAACCCTCTTTTGTCCTCTGTTCCTGGACTTCCAGGGGAAAGTTGATGGTGACATGGGTCAGCCTTGCCTCAGATCTCCGAACATCTGACTCGATCTACCCTGGTGTAGCACAGCCTTTGTTAGTTATCAGCTACTTTATTATATGCGTCTTTTTCTGCTGCCAACTGGTGATATCTAATAAAGGAGACTCCAGGTTGCCACAGCAGTGTGCATGCTCTAGAGAAAAGTTCTCCCCAAGGGTTTCCTAGCACATTTCCTTCAAAAAAGAGCTCAGTTGATTCTTTCTTGATAGCAATTGGTGAAAGGTTTAGGTCACTGGAAGTCATAGGTTGACTTTTGGTGGCAACACACACAAGGACAATATAAATCTTTGTCATGTAATCCTTTGGTGATACTTTAAGGCTAGCCCTTAAAGGAAGGTACGCTGGGGGTCACATGGCCTCTTCCCTTCATGCCCACACAAGGACAAAAGTGGCTGTCTTTACATGAATACCACACAATCACATTCTGGGAATCTAATTTCCACTTCAGAAAGGCAAATGCTAAGAGATTCTCAGAATCTGATCCCACAGCAAGACCCCACGCAAGCCTTTATGTTGCACCCCTGAAAAACGAGGGGCACGGATAGTAGCTACTGGAACTTCAGACCTTGCAGCAAAGGTGATTACCTAATGCGGTTGTATCAAAAAGTACAGGAGTCCTTCGTGTGCTTTGGCTCAGGAAGAAGCAGATAAACTTTATTCTGGGGTCAGAGTTTGGAACAGAAAGATCAGTGGGAGAAACAGAAGGTGACAATGTTTAACTATTTAGCAGAGCTGAGCTGAAACTTCTGCCTTCAGAGTAGAACCACAACAGGTCCACTGATTCAAAAGGTTTGGGCTTTGAGTATGTCCACCTGTTTCATCACACCACTGGCTAAAGGTTTATTCTGGGAAGACTTGGGAAAGCAGGAAGCCTGCAGGCCTCTGCTGACCTTTATCCAAATGAGAAAGGCCAGAGTTTCCCCTTTCCTGGGGCCTGAGGCAGGTGGTTGTCCAGTGAGGGGACTGAGTCTGCTCCAGTAGGGACTGGAGAGGGCTGCAGGACCCTGCCACCTGCCCGGGGACTTGTGCTGCCCGTGAGCTCCCTGCAAGAGGCTCTTGGTATCCACGCCACACACAGACTCCCGCCTGCCGCCTCTTCTCTTAGGAAGGCAGAAGCCTGATGAGTCATGATGTGTTAATACTATTTAATTATGTCTTCAAGCTTAGCCTACAGTTCATTTAAAGAAAGAGAAACCAGTTAAGCAACATGTGGAGGGAAGATCAACAGTTTAAATCTCATGTATTCCAACCTAGAAAAAGCCTTTGGCCCACAGAACGGGCATTAGTCTTACTGATCCAGCCTCATCACAGCCAAATCCCTTCTAGCCATTCCCCAACAAAAAGTTTAAAGGAAAAGCAAAGTAAATATTTGCTTGCAACTTGAGGTCCTTTCCACCTAACAAAGTTATGGAAAGGCATTAGTTTTAGGCCATGCAATATTTGAGACAAGGGAACGGCCCACATTAGACACAGCTGAATGGCCCACATGAAGTGGGCACCGAGGGTTTGCCCACTCCTATTTGCTGAGCTGAGCTGGATGTTGCTCAGAATCATCAATTCTCCCAGTGGGGAGACTCCCTGGGGACCATCAGGACCAGTTCTATGGGAAACCCAGGGGGCAGCTAATCTGACTACCTGGGCACTGCCATAGGACCAGGGGTTGTCCCCGCCAAGCAGCTTCTGAGTCTCTTTACAGAGAAGCATGAGGCAGCAACAGTCACACAAGGTCAGGCTCTGGAGGGTTAGTCCCCGGGTTTCATGGTGCACCTCTTCTGCCTCAGGGGCAGGATTCTAAGTACCACGTGGCATTAGCTGGAAGTCTTTGGGTTGTGATGAAAAGCCTATCTAGACAATCAAGGGAAATGAGTTTTAACTCTCAAGTTGAACCCGAAGAAATTCCCTCTCTGGGGAATGCCTCCCCCAGCTCCGTCTAAGCCTCACTCTTACAGTTCACAATGGTGCCAGCCAGATGCTCCCGGTTCACAGTGACACTTCCACTCACCCTACACTTTAGAGCATGTCCCCCACTTTACTCTTCTCCTATACGTTTTCCTGACTGTTCACCTTTGTCTCCTTTGCAAGTCCCCCCACTGGAGTGCAGCTTCCCAAGGGCAGGGACTGTGGGCACCTAGGAATGGCTCCCAGCACACAGTTGTTCAATGCATAGCTGGGGGCCAAATTTTAGGAACAGGTGGGAACTGAAGGGTGCTGCTGGTTTCCTTCATCCTTTTTGTTTTTTGTGGGTTTTGGCCAGGGCTGGGTTTGAATCCTCCACCTCCACGTATGGGGCCTGCGCCTTACTCCTCTGAGCCACAGGTGCCATAAACTCTTTTCAAGGGCTCCTCTCAGCTGGGAGCAGTAGCACAGCAGCCCCAAATACCACTGGGACCATGCACGGCTTTTCTTCCTGTGAATGCACAGCATCACACTCGTTTGTGGTAATTCCTAACCTTTGCAAGATCACAGACCACTTAAGGATTTTAAAAGCTGTATTTTCTCACAAAATGCAGAATTGAACACAATGTTCCATGCAATTTCTGGGAGTCTGGGGACCATGTGCAGCGGCTCTTTGGCCACTCTCACTTCCACGTGCCACTTATTTAAGCCTAATTGCCGTTCAGCCCAGCCAGAAGCTACTAGAGAGATCTTTCCATTGGGATTCTCTCACTGAGAGAATGCAGATAACAGCAAGAATTATAAATGGGAGTTTTAATGTGAGCTTGAGGTAGGGGAGGACAAATCAACAGTCTTAGACAGTATAAATTATAGCAGCAGCTCTATCACTTCATCTGCATCTATTCTCCAGATTAACTGTGTCTCTCCCTGTTCTCTGAAATGCAAACAACCAGTGCCGGGGACAGGCTGACGTGCACCATTAAGACTGCCTTCTCGATGGCACCCTCCTTGCTCTAACAACTTTGTTAGTGTATTTGTTCCCAAAGGGCTTAGATTAGCTTTGTCTGTAATCACAATTATACTAATTGAATATTACATGACCCAGGAAAGAAAATAAGTGCAAAACAAAGGAAAGATGTGCCTATAAAGACTGTAAGGTGGAAGGCTTTTGACAGCTTCGATAAAGGGTTGTTAACGTGACTAATTAGGCATGGCCAAAGCCACTACAAAGACCAGGCAGAAAATTCTGACACTCTGGGAACTCTACAGTACAGAGATAACTCTGGAAGCTTCTTTAGGTTCTCATTCTACATTAAAGGGGAAGGGGAATTTTAAAACCCACATATGGATAAGGAACTCCAATCACTGATCCACATTCAAAAAGAAACACTCTTGGACAGTAAATTAACAGTCAAATGAACTTAAGTTAAAATACAATGGTTATGATTTTCCACTTCATCTACCTTGAGTAGTTCTACGGCCATACCACCCTGAACGTGCCCGATCTCGGCTCATCTACCTTGAGTAATCAACCATCCCACTATAGTTAAGGGGGTTCAACTACAAAAATAGCCAACCTGGAATCACAAAGGAACTAAAGGAAATCTGTGAGCATCATTGAATCCAATTTTTATAAAGCTGTAATATCATCAGACTGGGTTTTGCTTTTTTCTGGCAAAGTCATGGACTCAGGAAACTGACAAAGACTTGATCTACCAAAACCCCAAAGAGAACTTTAAAACTGAGGAATGCAGTGAGCTACACCACGGCTGGGGTGAGCAGAGCTTCCTGAGCACAGAAAGGAGCGTGGATGGAATTTAGTTTGAACCTGAAATAGAGAGACCCAGCCACAATGGGTGCTCTCAGTGGAGATGATTCTGAAAAATAAGAAAGAGAAACACGAAGAGCCACTGGAGATAAGGGGCGAAGATCTACCCCCTGGTTTCCCTGAAAGGATCTTATTTTCTCTAACATGAAATCTTCAACCAAAACCACTTAGCTGCTCTAAATCGTATCTCCTGGGAACTCTCCTCACCAACAGGAGAGAAAGGGCTTGTTATGCGTGAGTCTCAGGAGTTAAGTCTTGAAGCTGAAATAATATTTTCTCAGGAGGAGAGTGTCACTCAGGGGCCCCTAAAACCTATAGATTTTCAGCAAAAGGAAGGCTGTTAAGCACTGGGAGTATTGCCAAGGATGTGAACTTTGCCACCACGTAAGTGTCTACAGACGCAGGGCTGGGGCGCCACGGTGAGTCCGGGAGATAACTGCAGCTGCGGAGATAAGGAGGAACTGGCAGGTTATCAAAGTCAGGTCCGCAGCACAGAACTTCCCTGACCTCTGAGCACACATCTGGCCCTGCCCTCCTTCGTGTTTGCTGTTGATAACCTTCCACCCTCTCTCCCGCTCTGTCTTTCCAGCAGGTCTAGGCCTTAATTTGGCCTTTCAGTGTTTCACAAGATCTGGTGTGCTAAGAGCAATAGAGCTTTGGCAGATAACATCTTTCGTCCACCTCTGGCCATGCTGAGAAGCTATTGGAGTCTAAGGACCCCTCTGCTTCAGCACACAAGCTAAGTCAGGCTCTGTCCTGCTGTTCTCAAACCTGTCCTTACAAGACATAGTAGCGTCCGGAGCACTTCAGCGCTGCCCTCCACTTGGTGCCCTCACCGAGGCCTGTGGCCAAGAGTGATAGCAAAGTGGCATCTCAGGAGGGTCATCCCATCACTATGGGAACACACATTGGAGAGAGAGAGACCGGAGGTGAGAGTTACTCAATCACCAACACCACCCCATGTCCCCAGGTTTGGAGCATGTTCTGAGAATACTGTGCAGAGCAGAGGCAATGGCCTAGGCAGATGTAGGCCAGACTAGGCCTACATCTCATGGGACAGGTACTAGACAGAGACCAGTGGGGCTGTCTGGAAACAAATGCTCTCATCAGTAAGCAGTTCAGCTTTAACTGCAGAGGTCATATATGCAGTTAAAACAGTATGTAAGTGTACAAGATATAGAGGCAAAAACGGAAAACCCCTCCTCTGGCTTCACGTCTCACCTGGTAAAGGAGATCACTCTGGGCAGGGGAGGGATCTGAGGAAGGTGGGTGGTGTAAGGAGGACCCATATGTAGCATGAACTGACTGGAGATAACAGCACTTCGCAAGACTAGTTCTCGGGCACAGAAGATGAGTTTACTTTGACCAAGTTGAATTTCTTACAAGATGGCCTTATTGAAATACAATTTCCATACCACTGAGAGTGTATAGATCAACGGTTTAAAAACTCTTGTACAGAGTTGTACGACCAGCACCATGATCAATTTCAGAACAATCCATCACTGCAGAAGAAACCCCGTACCCATCCGCAGTTGCGCCAATTGCCCAGACCCTCCTTCCCAGACCTGCCTCGGAACATTTCATAGAAATGGAATTGTACACTATGTAGCCTTTTATGAATGCCTTCTCTCACTTAGCAAACGTTCTCAAAGATTTTGCTATGTCATAGCATGAAGCATATGCTTTGTCGTCAGATAATATTCCATCATGTGAGTATAACACAACCCACTGACCCCTTCATCCACTGACCAACACTGGGGTCATGTCCACTTTTTGGCATTATTATAATGCTATGAGCATTCACACACAAGTTTTTGTCACACCACTTACTTTTACTAGCATTGGAATTGTTAGGTCAGATGGTAATTCTGACTTTTAAAGGAACTGCCACACCGTTTTCTACAAAGCTTGAACCATTTTACATTCTCACAAAGGTTACAATTTCTCTACATCTTTGTCAAAACTTGTGCCTGACTTTTTGGTCAAAGCCTTCCTAGTGGCATAGCTCACTGTGGTTTTGATTTGCACTTACCTAACAGCTAAGGCTACTTCTCAAATATTAGTGCATTTTCATTTACAGAAGTGTCTATTCAGAACTTTTGCCCATTTTTAAATCCAGTTATTTGAGTTGTAAGAGTCCTTTCTGCTAATATACCCTAGACCCATGGTTCTCAACCTGTGGGTCGCGACCCCTTTGTAACAATGAAAATACATCGCGGCATTAGAAAGGTTGAGAACCACTGCTCTAGACACAAGTTCCTCAGATATATGGTTTGCAAGTATTTTCTGCCATTCTGGGAGAAATTTCACTTGAAGTGTCCTTTGAAACACAATAGTTATTAATTTTGATGAAATTCAAGTTATCTATTTCTTCTGTTTGCGCTTTTGTTATCACACAAGAAGCCATTATCTGAGTCATTAAGATTTATGCCTATGTTTTTCTTCTAGGATCCTTTTCTGTCTTTTTTTTTTTTTTGAGACAGAGCCTCAAGTTGTAGATAGAGTGCTGTGGCATCACAGCTCACAGCAACCTCCAATTCCTGGGCTCAAGCGAGTCTCCTGCCTCTGCCTCCCAAGTAGCTGGGACTGCAGGCGC
>CAUYRH010012405.1:0-49711 GCA_963574655.1 Perodicticus potto | reverse complement strand
AGCTGTGTACAATAATTCAGTCATGGGGTACAGTGTGCGGGCTTTACATACAATCGGAGATAATTTTATCAACCTGATTGATATAACATTCATGATATTTTCTCATTTACTATGTGAAAACATTTTTGATCCGTATTTAGAAGTTTTCTCCTGACCCTTCAAATATGCACCACAAGTGTGATCTCACCCTTTACCATCTTTGTTAAAAATAGTTTGAGAAAATAATCAGGAGACATTTAAGGACCATGAAGCAGCACTATGGATTGGATCACCAACAGTGCCTCAACATCTGCACAATTCACTTCCGGAAAGTTTCACCTCGATGGATGCCTCACACTTTGAAGGATGAGCAAAAGCTAGTCCATGTGCAATGGTGTGAAGAAATGCCATTCAGATTCCACTGAGTCAAGTCAAGACGCATTTCTGACATCCTTATTGGTCATGAAACCTGGGCTTATTGGTTTGATCCAGAAAATAAGCTCAGGGGACAATGAGGATTTTTTTTTTTTTTTGTCCCAGTGAAAATCCACCCACAAATGTGAAATGACCCTGAAAAGTCAAAAAGAAAATGGTGCCAACCTACTTCTCCAAAAGCAGTCATATTATAACTGTTCCTCTGGTGGAACAAAGGACTGTCACTGCTGGGTGGCACACACAGTATGCCTACCACAAGTTTTATGGAAGCTTCAAGTATGGTAACCAACGACAGGACTGAAGGGATCCACCTTGCACCATAACGAAGAGTCTGCCCATGCAGCCAACATCACCATTCAGTTCCAGGAATCCACGGGGATTAAACTTAGAACTCAACCACCTAGTCCTGAGCTGCACCATGTAATTACTTGCTATTCCCAACAGTAAAAAATGACAGGTAGAGAAAGATCTCCAGCCCCAAAGAAGCTGTTGGTGCCTAGGAAGGTACACGATTACAGTGGGTGAACACACCAAATACTTATTCCAATTTAAGAAAGAAATACATGCAAAAATATGCAATTCACAATCAGAAATAAGACTTTGTAAAATATCTAAAAACTTACAGCACTTGAAGAAAATGAAAGGAAAGAGTGTTTTCAAAATGATTTACAAAAATGCAGAAGTTCATAGAATGGTGACAATTTTGAGAAAACATAGTAATCGAAATGATTTTACATTTCTTAGTTTTTATGTATCTTAAACTTTCTACACTGTCCCTTATATGTGCATTAAAAGCAGAGTTTCAAAGATAGGTCTCAACAGTAAATTATTAAAGGTGTAGATCAAAATATTGAATTGGTCCTTAATTTGAAGACAGCCTTTTTATGTAGAAAAGAGAAAACTATCTCACAGTCTTTGAATAATTATTGGAAAATATAATATGTATTCCTGGAAGTTCAATTTATTCATTAAGGTTACAGCATTATTTTTTCAACACTCATAATGGAGACCTATTAATGCTAATTCAGTTCCCAAAATGATTAACTAGGCTCTCTGGAGTAGTTTGCACAGTGATAACTCTACCTGAAATTTCATTAACTTTGCATTAATTCATATCTCATATCTATAAAATGAGGTAACCCATTTGATTTGAAGTATGATGCACAAAATTTAGATCTTGTTTAATAATAATTTTCCTCTCTTTATAAAGAAACCGTATATCCTGAATTTTAGCTATCATGGACTCTAAGATCACCATCTACTACAATACCTTTGAGGGGGGTACACAATTACAGTGGATGAACACACCAAATACTTATTCCAATTTAAGAAAGAAATACATGAAAAAAATATGCAATTCACAATCAGAAATAAGACTTTGTAAAATATCTAAAAACTTATAAATCATAAAGAAAACATGATAATCTAGCTATAAAAAATTTCTATTAATAATAACAGAGAGTGCTACATCCATAATCTGTGAGCATGAGCTCCATGATGACATAAATTGTACTGTTAGTTATCAGCACTCAGAATAGTACCTCTGACTTTGCAGAGTTGGAATCCGTCCCCGGTCCCAGGGATTGCAAATGATGCAGGGGAAACTATCTAATAAACCACATCTGCCTGGGTTATGTATCTCATTCTTGACCAGACAGTGGGCCTAATGGTGTCAAGCAGAGGAAAGCAATCTCTAGAAATGGGGTACAGCATCCTAATTGTATAATTTGGGAGCTTGGTTCTAAAGCTATTTCATAATTTTATCTTTCCCAGTTTTATTAGCTAATAAATTCCCTTTCAATTTTATTTGAGCGAGTTTTTTTATTTTCTCCTGTTACCAAGAAAGAAAGAGCCTTAGTTAATACAATGCAGAACTACAAAAGACACATTTACCTTTCAGCTAACCTAGAAATAGGATCAATGTAATCTCAGCACAATGACATTCCTCCACTGTTTCTCATTGTCTTTTATGCATTAACAAATGACTATTTCCTACCAACTTTAAAAAATAGTATCATAAAATCCTTTATTTCACAAATACTAACTAAATGTGAAATTCAGATATCCTGGGTAAAAGGAATGCTATTACAGAAACTCAAATAGAATTGGGAAACTACTAGATACACTAAGAGCCTTTGATAGGACAAAAAAGAAAGAAAAGATAGATACATTAATCTTCAAAATGGGGGATGTAAAACATTCATGTCTTTTCATTTCATTTAGAATATTTTTTGTAATTTATCTTTTAGTCAGTTTACTAATGTCCTGTCCAGTTTGTTAAAATGGAGACCATTTCACTCCACTTAGGCAACTATGAAAGACTGGCTTTTAAATTCTTATTTGCCTTAGCAATTAACAACTAGGGAAAATCTGAAGACTCATTAACAGAAATATTTTCACCAGAAAAACTTATTACATGTTTTGTTTCATCTGAAGCAATTTTAATGGCATGGCATAAAATTATTAAAGGGTTTAAGAGCAACAGTTGCTGGATTATCCTAAGATTTCCAGAGTATGCGTCTACAATATTAGTTTAGAAATAGGCAAATAGGAATCAGGGCTGCTTAACTGAATAGTGTTTGGGATATAGCAGCTTTCCTTTGTTCTTCAAAATGTAAGCTATTTTAATAATATCTTAAAAACTCTGGTTGACACTATTTCTACTAGTCCAGTCTGTGTGAATCACTTGCTAATTATTTTTATGTGCTATACACACGTAGCATACTTGAGACCTTAAAGCTTTTTAATAACTTTAAACATTAAAATGAAAAGGGAAGAATGTTTTTATCCAATTAATAAATGGTCTTTAATAACAGCCATGAAAATAAAATTGAGAAAACCTTTATCTGCACAGCCTTTTAAGTGCATTCATTCAATACGTGTTGAATTGATATTCTGTGTGACTCAGATTAACCACTGAAGCTCAAGATGGCAGCATCCTCATTGAGCACATCCGTCCCATGCTCTAGCCTTACATGTTACACACAGAAGTCGGATGTGGGAGAAGGCCATGAAATTACATTGCCGAGTTTATGCATCTTATGTCCAGTGGTTGAACACTCTTTCTATTTCTGCAGTATTTTAAATAATCTATGTGGCGGCAGACATCTCCGTTTTTATCTGTTCAACGGCCATTCTTTTATCGATAGCATCTTATTTTCATTTGGAAAATTACTGCCTTCTCACAGAGCTTAACTTTGTGAAACTGCCAAAAATCAATTTGATTCTTTCCTACTCCAGGTATGCACCTATGGCCTAAATCAGGCCAATTGCACTTGTTCTCTCAGGAATTTTAGCTCTTAGTATTTTGCTATGGAAATTGAATGGCAAATGTTATATCCATTTTGTAAAGTTGTGGCAGTTTCTTATGAAGTTAAATATACCTTGCCCCACAATCCAATAATCTCATGCTTAGATAATTATTATGATAAATGTAAATGTCTACAAAATAATCTGGATGAAAATGTTCGGAACAGTTTTGTTTACAATAGCCAAAAACCAGGAGCGACTGCAATACCTCATAACTGGTAAGTGGATAAACTAATTGCGGTAAATCCATACAGTGGAAAACTACTCAATGATGCAATAGATTAACTACTGACATAGGCAATAACATGAACGAATCTCAAGAATATTATGCTAAGTGAAGAAATTTACAGGGTGTTTTTTCTTAGTGATATCTATCACCTTGGTAAATTTCCCATTCATATTCTAAATTGATTTTCTCATTTCTTGGTATTGGTAATCAGATTTCACTTCATCTTCTTGACTTCCTTCCGTCTGTTCAAAAATTGTTGGGGGCCCTTTTATGGTGTCGTATTTCCTTGTTTTTTAATGTCTCCTGTGTCCTTCCATTGATATCTGTGCATCTAACGTAGCATTCACTTTTCCAATTTTTTGAAATTACTTTCAGAGGGGAGAATTTTTTCCTGGAAGTGTATAAACATTGTTGGTTGAACAGGACACTTTGGCTTTGATTTGAGAGGCCTTCAGTGACGTTATCCTTGTACAATTTCTTAGGTAGTGCACAGGGTCAGTGGAATCTGTAATTTCCTTGGTGGTTTAGGGAACAGTTGGTACTTGAGGTTGTGGAGAAGGTTTGCTAGAGACTTGAATGGCAACTGCCCCAGTCTTTGGGCCCAGAAGTAGGAGCGATGGGCTACATATGCCTGATTTTAGACCCCAGAGCTATTTACACTGGCAGTGGTGGTAGTGTGTCCTGATGGACCAATTTATGGGCCTACAAGCACCTTGCTTAGAAGTTAGTAGCTGGAGAAGAGAGATACATATGTATTTTATGCCTCAGTAAAACTATCAATAAAAATTGCTTTAAAAAGAGTAAAAACTAAAGATATTCAAATAAATAAAATTGGCCATGAGCAGATTATTCCATTATAAGAAATGTTAAAGAGAATTGTTATTACCAGAAAACATACTAATAGAAAGAAATAAAGAGAAATAAAAACTGTTTTATCCATGAGTAAATATATTATCATTTTCCTTCTATTAATTTATTTGAAAATCTCGTCTATTTCAAACAAAAATATTACAAGGCAAACATTTTAATGTATGTGGAAAAAATACATAACAGAAATAGCACAAAGAACGGATTCAATAGAAATATACTTTTATACGATTCTTACACTTTATGTGAAGTGATACAATGTTAACCAATGGTATACAGTAAGAGTTTAGGATGGTTATTATAATACCTAGAGCAGGCTCGGCACCTGTGGCTCAACGGGCTAAGGCGCCAGCCACGTACACCTGAGCTGGTGGGTTCGAATCCAGCCTGGCCCGCCAAACAACAATGACGGCTGCAACCAAAAAATGGCCGGGCGCCTGTAGTCCCAGCTACTTGGGAGACGGAGGCAAGAGATTCACTTAAGCCCAGGAATTGGAGGTTGCTGTGAGCTGTGATGCCACAGCATTCTATCCAGGGTGACAGCTTGAGGCTCTGTCTCAAAAAAAAAAAATAAAAATAAAAATAAATAATACCTAGAGCAATCACTAAAAAAGAAATATAAATAATAAAATCAAAGAAATAATTAAAATTTAAATCAGATTACTCTGAAGTAGAGCAGAAAAAAAGTGACAAAAAATTCATAAGAGAAATAACAAAACTTCTAGCAAGATGGTAAACATTCCCACGAGAGTAAATACAATAAATGTAAATAGTACACTAAATAATAAAAAGGCAGAAATTTTCAAACATGATAAAGAAACAAGACTTAGATACATGCTCTGCAAGAGATACACTTTAAATGGTAATGCACAGAATGGTAGCGTAAAATGAGGGGAAAAAGTAAAAAGGTAAATTATGCAAACAGTTAAGTATAAGAAAGTAGGGGTGGCCATATTGCTGAAAGACAAAGTCAACTTCTGGAGAATTTATTAACAAAGTTGTACTAAAGAATACATGAATTCATCAGGAAGACAGAAAAAATTCATTATTTCACCTAATGACAGAATTTCAAAATATACAAAGCAATAACTGGCAAAGAGAAAAGAAAAAATATACAATCATGGTTGGAGATATTGATAGCCCTTCTCTTGGTAATTTATAGAACAGCTAGAAAAATTAAGAAGGCTGTATGAAAAATGAAGAAAGTATCATTAACTAACTTGACATCTATACAACACATTGCCCAGTAACAGTAGAGTTGATATTTTGCTCCCAGTACACATGGAACATTCATGACAATAAACCATTTTATGGCTGAGCCATAAAATGTCTTACTAAATTTCAAAAAAAGTATCTTATCAAATAGGTTTCTCTAACCACTAAAGTAATTGAGTTTTAGAAATCAACAAAATGCATAGCAAAGCCACCCAGATTTAGAATTAACACACTACTAAGAGATCTGTGTATAAATGAAGAAATTACCATGAATACTAAAAAGTATTTTGAACTCAGGGGTAATGAAAATGCAACACAGTAAAATTTGTGGATTACAGCTGAAGCAGTCCTTGAGGGAAATGTATACATTTAAATGTTTAAATGTTTATATTAGGAAAAAATGAATTAAGTTAAATTTTAATTTAAGTTTCCAATGTAAAAAGTTAGAAAAATGGGAAATTTAGAGAGTATGGAAAAATAATAAAAGTAAAAACAATTAGTAAATTCATAAAAATCAATAGTTTTTTTCTTTGTAAACATTAATACAACTGATAAACTTCTGGTAAAACTAACCAAAGAGAGAGAAAGAGGCAAAGAGAGAATCATTTATCATGAGCATTAGGAAGTAAAGAAGCAATATTGCCAAAATTCTTTGTTGGATCCTGCAGAGAACAGCATGACTAACATTCTGCTAATAAATTTAGCAACTTTGATTATATGGTCTAATTCCTTGAAAACACAACTACCAAAAGTGACACAATTCATACAGAAAATCTATATAGCTTTATATCATTTAAAATGATCAATTTCCACTCAAATGTTCCACAGAGCTATCCCCAGATCCAAATATATTCATTGGTGAACTCCGTCAAGATTACAAAATAAAACAATATCAATCTTACAAAAACTTTCACAAACAGAGGAGGGAATACTTCTACATTATTTTAAGAGGCTGGTAAGACCATGATATCAAACCCAAAATGCACAACAATTTATAAGAAACTTTCAGACCATAAACCTCCTTGTCATGAATATAAAATTATTAAACAAAATATTAGAAAATTAAATTCAGAAATATTAAAGAGAGAATGTATAATGACCAAGTTGGGTCCATTACAGGAACACAAGGTTGCATTTAAAGAACATCTGCTTACAGTGTTTCTTTTTAACTTGTAATGGATATTTTGACTAGTAACGTACGAAAAAGAAATTTAAAAATCATAAAAACTAGAAAGGAAGAAGTTAAACTATCTGTATTCATAAAAATGATTGTTTATGTTGAAAATCTTGAGGTATTCACACTTACACACACACACGTTACTTTAGAACTGATTAAATGTCTATTAAATTGCTGATTGTCTCTCCCAACTGGCCACAAAGTCTCCATCACACTCCCATTTATACTTAGCACTGACAGTCCCAGCTTTGATAACATAGTTCATGGTGCTGGCTCCCTCCAACTCCAAGTTCAAGAATGAGAGTTGTATATGCTGCTCCCTCAGTATCCGGAAATCATGCTTTGTGCACATTTTACCCTGTCTTCAAAGTTTACTAAAAGTGTTAATCAATTGTCTCAATACAAATCAGCAATAACACAGGGGTTAAGGTCTTGATCTCATTAGGATTATATCTAAGCACCAAAGTCAAGTCCCAGAATTTCAGAAAAAAAGACTGAGGTTATGCAAATGATGTAGCAATTGATATCCACAGACCGTACCAAAGCAATGTGCCAAAACAGAATTGACCAGACCTGAACTTCATGAATCCTTATACCATCAGTTTCAAAACAGATGCAAATTCTTTGCAAATTATTCTATCTACCAGTAATTTCTCTACCTCCTTTCCCTAAATTTGGAAGACTCGCTCAACCAACAGAGTACTGTGGTGGTTGCATTATGTGATTCTAGAGCCTCGTTCATAAAAGGCCATTGTAGCCGTGGTCTTGCTCTCTGGGACACTCACTTAAAGTACCTTGAGCCATCATGTAAGAAGTCCAACTACCCTAAAGTCATTAAGCTGTGATAAATGAAACCTAAGTCACACGTGGGTGCTCTGATTGAGTCCCAGTAGAGCCCAGCATTAAAGTCATCCCAACATGAGCCAGACCCAGACTTAAGAACCAAGGAACTGCAGGTGAGCGTAGCCCCCAGCCATCCAAGTAAACCTCTGCCTTTCTACTCTTCTTGGTTTATGCCCAGATAGTTCATAGGGTAGAGACAAGACATCCTTGCTGTGCTCTGTCTAGGAAAGGAAGCAGGGGAAGGAGGGATGAGGTGGAAGAGGAGGAAAGAGAGGGGAAGAGGGAGGGTGGAAGGGGGAAGGGAGGAGGGCTAAAGGGGAAGGGAAGAGGAGGGGGGTTGGTAAGCTCTCATTTCACAGGCACAGTGTAGGGGTATATGTCATACCTCTTGGGTGAGGGACTCAACTACAAATTGGACTTTGCTGAACAAAAAATGTAACCTAATCATATGTACCTGCACATTAATCTGAAGTTTAAAAGATAAATAATTGAGCCCGTGGCTCAAAGGAGTAGGGCATCGGCCACATATAGCGGAGGTGGCAGGTTCAAACTTGGCCCCGGCCAAAAACTGCAAAAAACAAACAAACAAAAAAGATAAATAAATGAAATAAAGTTGTAATACTCAAGTCATGTTTGACTTCTGTAATTATAAGAGATGCAAGATATAGCATACTAGATAACAAATGTTATTAGTATACATTATTATAATTTAGCATCATTTTTTTCTTTTTTAAAATGTGTATACATTTTTTGTCACCCTCTGTATTTCTAGAGTATGTATCCATGCTACACATAGTTAATTTATAATTTAAATTATGAACAGTCTAAGTCAAGAAGGAGCTTTCCAATATAGAATATTTAGAAGGAATTATTTAGAACCTTGCTAGGTCTAAGAGTAAAAAGTCAGAAATCAAAATCTTCCCATTCTAGTCTCACTAGATAGGCCTAAATGGAGAGGTAGGTCATTTTTGAAGTATTCGTTGGCATAGCAGCCATAGGAGTTGAACATCAACAGACCCACCATTTAGGTAGGAAGTTTTCTACCAGCCTTCAGGAGGCTACCTCAGCTGTATTCTCATCCTTTAAATACTGATCATATGGAGGGTTCTGTCTAATCCCTCTGTGGATTCACCTCTTGGCCGTACTGGATGACCACATCTACGTTCACAGCTTCAACTAGTAATAGTCCCACTTTGAATCTGCAAAGGCTTGTCTCTGACATTTCTCATTAATGAAGGTTTAATCTCTAACTACTTAGTTGACATTTAATTAGATATCCAGTAGAACCCATCCCCAAATTCAGCATAGTCAAAGGTTGTTTTCTATCTACACCCTCCTCAGCCCTTAATCAGTTCCATCTGTAGGTTCCATTTGCATTGAGAGTATCAATGTTCTTCACATGCTAGATAAGATAATTAGAATAGCTTGGTTCAAGAAAAATAAATGAAGAGATGACTTGGAGGCAAGCAGGTGACAGAAAGATATTCCCAGGCCTTCCCAAACCAAAAATGCTACCTAAGATATAAAAACTGTAGAGGCACCTCCAGGAGAAAACTAGAACAGGGTCAGAGTTGGTAAAATGCATCTCAATGACAGACAAGTAAATCAAGAAATCAGCTGCCAGCTTTTTAAGTTAAAACTTTAATCATCCTTTAATTCTCCATCACCTTTAGTTGCCAAATCCTAGCTCACTCTCAATCTGATGCTATTTCATGTATTTACTCTTACCTTTATTCCCTTCCGGCATTATAAAAAAAGATTACCTTTCCAGTTCTTTAGCTAACATTCTAACTTGCCATGTTCTTGCATAATGCTGTGCCTTTTACAAAATGTGTTTTCTCCAACTAGATTATCATCTCCATTGCTTTTTAATTAACATATTCCTGCTCATCTTTCAAGTTCCAGTAAATTATCATCTCTTTTGGAAAGTCATGAAATCCCACTTAATTGTTTCCACCTCTTTCTTCTCAAGCTCTTGGCACATATTTCTTAGGGTATTTATAATTTTTTTTTTTTTTTTTTTTTTTTGCAGTTTTTTGCCAGGGCTGCATTTGAACCCACTACCTCCGGCATATGGGCCTGTGACCTACTCCTGTGAGCTGCAGGGGCTGTAAAGGCTTTGAGGGCAGAAATAACCCATTAATCTTTGTATCCATGGAGTTTGTTATAGGATCTGCCACATACAGGCACTTGCTAAATCTTATCTAATGCATGAGTGATTAAATAAGTAAGTCTGAGAATGACATTCAGAGGAATGAGTCTATACAATTCTGAAATACATAAATGTGCAATGAATATTTCTGCTAGTGTAAATGGGACTTGGAATAAAAAAAGCCCCACAAAAACAAAGTATTATTCTATTTGTTTTATAAGTGAAAAAATTAATAAAGAGAAATTAGGCCGCTTGCTTATGGTTATAACTCATAAGGAATCGGGATTTATATTTGGGGTTCTCTAACTTGAATGGCTCCGCTTTAAGCTGTTACGCTTATTTAGTTGAGGACATTTTTACCTGCCCATCACCACTGGCAGACGCCCCAGGACAAGCCTGAGGACAGACACACGGAGAAGCAACGGGGGTGAGACACCGACAAAGTGATGGTGCATCTAGAGGTCTAGGGAGGGCGGGAGAGTTGGGCGCTCAAGGAAGCCTGAAGAGACAAGAGACTGGGAGGTAACAAGGCTAAGGGAGTTAATTAGACATCCCAACGTCCCCCAGGCCCAGAGAACTACACAAGATCCCAAGATGCGCTGACTCCTCTGGAAGGAAACTGGGTCAGAAGCAGAAAAACACAGCTCTATAATAAGGTGCAGTGCCCAGGAGGAGGCCAGGAAGAGAAAGTTTTCAACTGTACAACCAAAAAATGAAACTGATGAGCTAAATATATGCTGCTATGTAAGCTTAACATTTTGAACTGGCAGCAGATGGAAAGTAATTTGTAAATGTTCATGAGCCAAATTCTATAACCAAGCAGAAGTTAGCAATGAAGCACAATCACTTCTGGTATGTTTGTGTTTCGCCAGCATTAGATGATAAACAGGTGAACAAGGGTGGAAAGTCTATGCATACATCACTCCACGTCATTCTTTACATATTCAGCAAACGCATTTATACCTTGCATGTCTCAAATACAAGGACATTCATCAGAGGTAATGAGAAGGAAGAGGCATGATTCCTCAAGGAGCTTAACATCTTGGCACACATTAGAAGGAAGAATGAGTAAGAGTATCGTGTCAGTTACATCCTAAAGACCCACAGATTCTTATCTAGGAACATCAGAGAAAATCTGCTTAATTGTGTTTAGGAATGTAAACAATGATTGTTAGAACAAGGCTGTGACTTGCCAGATCTTCCCACTTAGGATGCAGCCAGTGCCTCTTGTTGGGAAGCCAAAAAAATGTCTAAAATCAGAAAGCAAGTAGGTGTGAACTTTTCTGTGTTTTGGCCACAGTTCTGTAGAGCGCTCAAAGTGTGGATGGCGCTGCCATCAAGCCCTCGTGACTGTATTAGATATTGAACTCTTTGATGTCCTGTCTCGTGCCCATGAGCAAGATAGAGAATCATGGGGAAATTCTCCTTTGTGTCCTCATTCTGTGAAGGTTTGTCAGCTCTATGAGAACTACGTTCTCATCCCTGTGTGCCTATACTTCCAACTCTAGAGTGAATTGCTCCACGGACAGGGAGGCTGTCCCAGTGTATGTCACTGAGAGTGCACAGCCATGGAGAAAGGTACTTGAGGCCGTACAAAGGGAAGTGAAAGTCTATTAACAGAGACAACTTCCATCTGCTTATCTAACCTCCCAATTTTCCCGAGGGCTACTCTGGTATATTAGTTTTGTATTGATACTTAACAAATTATTACGCCATAAGCACAGGGGCTTAAAGTCACACCTGTAATCTCATCATTCCTACAGGACAAGAGACCAGGCCCAAATGATCTGGGTTCTCTGCTTCATAATCTTTCAAAAGATTTCAAGGAAGCAGCTGGAGAGGGTGACGATGGGAAGATCTGCTTCCAAGCTCACATTGTTGTTGGCAAAATTGAATTCCTAGAAGGGTGTTAGACTGAGAGCCTTTTTCCTTGCTGGCTGCTGGCCAGAACCCTCCCTCAGCTCCTCATCACATGCGTCTCTCCAGTAGAGCAGTTTGTTTCATCCAAATCGGTTAGGAAGAGACTCTACAAGTCAGTGAAGGTCACAATCTTATATAACTTAATCACAGAAATAGCATCTATTCCCTTTGCCTTATCCTATTGGTTAGAAGCAAGTTGCAGGCCAGCTCACACTCAAAGAGAAAGAATTACATAAAAGCATGAGTACCAGGAGACAAAATTATTGGTATCATCTTAGAAACTGCTGTATGTGGTCTAATGTATCTTTCTGTGATAGAACTGGGTAATATTTAGGAGATGGTTTTTCTATGGAATATTTTATTCTCTCTTCTTGAACTGATTTAGCATTACCAATATACTTATCAGTACCAACGACACTAAGTTAAGGATAGACCTAAAGGAATTTGTCCATATTAGAACCAAGAAAATTATAAAATATAGCTTCAAAGTAAAGAGGGACCCTTTTCATAATCTTCTTTGGGGCATAAAATATAGGCTATATGATCATAAAATTTTGATCCTTTTTTTCGTTTGAGGGCAGTGAGGGGTAGAATTTTTTAAAATTCACTCTTTAATGTATTAAAAATAAATATACATATCATTTTTGGTCAGAGTGAAAAGTTTTCTAGAAATTTTATAGAACTTCAAACTTTCCTTTCACATCTTGCAGTGTATGGAGGGCAAGGGTTGATAAGAGGGAAATTTAGAGTCTTGTCTACGTGTGTGATAATTCAGGAATGATGCTCAGAAATCACTACACACATTTTGTTCCATCTAGGAGAACAAAATGCAGTCATTTGGCCAAATTTTTTAAAAGTCCTAACCTATAAAAAATAATTTCTGAACAATGTTTTAGGATGTCCTATAAAGTCCTTAGGACAGCTTCTGGTACGTAAGTGTCCAGAGAGTGTCAATATATCAGAGTGTGTTCCTTTACATAACGGGTAATACGACTCCCAGTGGGCTGAACCTGGCTGTGTCCCTTTGTTCCTATATCTGAACTGTTATCTCACAATATGACACTCAAAATATCTCAAAACTGTCTCAGTGTAATGATGGACAAGGCCAAGAAAGGCAAATGCATGCCTGCTGTCCATTTAGACCTAACCTTTCTGGTTCTTTTTTCAAGTCTAATAATATTAAGACACTTAACAACATCTTGGTGGACTTCAGCCTTCAGTGAGACCATCACACTTAATATAAAGACTCAACTTTACCCTCTAAATTCATTAGTGTAACATCATCTTATCAAAACAATACCAGTATTGATAGTGGTATGAGGGCATAGCAGGCCTAAAAACACAAGGCCCAGATTATCTGGAGGGAAAGGAGATCTTTTCAGAAAAGAATGACGATACTTTCTCTTTCCCCCTTTTATTTTCTGTATTAATGAAATGTGAGTTTTTGAGTTTGATACCCATTCATTTACCATTTTTTTTAAAGTTTTAAGTTAAGGAAAGATATTAGGATCCTAACAGAAAGTTCTTTATCTCTGGAGAGTTTATATCCAGATTAGAGGTTTTGATAAAAGGTTACATTTATTGTATGTTTCAGAGCTAAGTGCTTTACACGCATATTATCTGTAAATATCTTTTCTAGTGAATACATTACACAATTCAACACACTTGCTTATTAAATATTATTTTATATCTATTTTATAATAACCTATACATGGTGGCATAATAAGTAGTGAGTATGTCCTTCTGATTCCAAAGTCCGGGATTTTAACAACATGCCACAATTAGTTTAGAGAGCCATCAGTTTGGAAAAGACAGAGGTTAAGACTAGGAAAAAAGTCAAAGTACTAGGCCTTGGCAAAACTCCCTCCCTTGACCAAACTCTAGATCGGCTCCTTTCTCTTTTCAACTAGACCTCATTTGGGTCCTGTCTTCGGTCTACCTAGTCTAGTGGTAGCAACAATCCTGCTAAGACTGTTCAATGAGAAATCCCTGTCTTCAATATGTGACCATCCTGATCTGTCTTCAGCAAAAATACCATTTAGTTGGGTAAGAAAGAATAACCCAGCCTTGATGTCTCCTCTTAATTTTCCATCAACCAATTGACCCTCTCTCCTCCTTGGCTACAAATCCCCATTTATTCTTGCTGTATTCAGTCTTGACAGTTATCACAATAGTTATGAATAAAGCCTTACTTTCTATGTTAATTAGAATCAAAATAACTTTTTATTTGATGACACTAAATACCTTAAAGTGCTAGGCAAACTGGGTGTAACTCAAGAAGAGATCAGTCATATTAACAGTAGCTTGATGCTAATCTTTCATCTGTCAACACACGGTCTGGACACTGAACTCAATAGTGAAGGTTTGTGTGCATGACCTTCACTACTGTAGTTTCAAAGAAAGAAGAGATGTCTTTTATAACCATCCCTAGGATAGAAAATATTGGCCATGGTGACATCCAAACATAAATTTCTATCACAGATTCTAGGATTATAGAAGAGAAAAAGGAAAAATATATAGGAATCAAGATCCTAGGCATTATAATACTTTATATTAAGGATGAAGTGGGGGGTTGTATTAGTGTATCAAAACTGTAGGAGCCTGAAATGTGCCCCAGTTATTCTGTTGGCAAGAGACATAATAGTCTAAGAATCTATTATTGATCATTGTGAGGTGGGAATTAAAGACTGTAAACAGATTCACATTCCTTCTGTGTGATGGACATCAAAAACAACATACACAAAAAGAAAATGAATGGACTTACATGGTGCAGAAAGTCATGGGGAATAATGAATTTTTGAAAAAAAAAAAAAGTCCAGACCAGAAAAAAAGGGAGGTCATTTTTGTAGGCATAAGTACAGCAAGACGACTGTTATAATGGCTCCCCCAAACCAGTCAAGTATGGCAAATCGTGACGAGTGATGCTTCCTGTCAGAAAAATTGTTGTAACAATTTGTTCAGCCCTAAGATTTCATCAAAATAATATGTAAATCTTACTGCAATATAAGTTCCCAGAGTCTTCCCTCCCAAGTAACAAGGAGCCATAATGAATAACTATTTGTCAATAAAAGAACCTCCATCTGGGAGCAATTCATAGTTGTCCTAAATGACAGCTTCACAAAGGAAGGTGATGTCGTTCAACTGACATTAGATAAAGATGCTGGTGGAAATTATTTATAGATGACACACTGGATTAGAAAGTGCAGAAGTTTGTAAACCCAAGGTGTTACCATGGCCTGGCAGTTACACTGACGTGTTGAGACTTAGTGTTGGACCTTGCTCATGCCTGTAAGTGTCAGGAGTCAAACCTCAGATTCTGCGTGGATTATCTCTTCCTAGTTTTCTCTGTTTCCCTCCCTGTACTCTGGACACTTTGGCTTTCAGACTTTTGGAGGCCTTTATACACTGTGCTTCCCTAATAAGAAGGTCGCCATCTTCTCCACAATACATCAGTTCGCTCCTATTCTTCAGATTTTAACTCAAACATAACTTTCTCTGGGAAGCTTTCACTGGCCTCCATCTGGTCAGGTCTCCCTCATGATGTTTCTAAAATTATATGCTTTTACTTAATATTTCTGTGTTTGCTGTTTATTATCTTTCTCTCCCAAGGGACTATTAGGTTCTACAAAGGCAGAAACATATTCTTTTATCTTTTCATATTATATATTACTGCACTCTAGGGTTGCTCTTATACAATAAAAGCACTCGACAACAAAAATGAACGAATGAATGACAAATTAATGAAACATAAACACAATTACTATATTTTTATATAAATAAGTAAACATGCTTCTTTGCTCTAAGCATTGACAGCAGCTGAGAACCATCACTGAATACTGATGCCGATGGTGATTTACAGCAAGGATTTTTTAGATTCACCATGAGTAGTACACAGTACTAGATTCTGCATATAGTATCCATTTTTACGAAAGTGCTTTGACAAATTTATTTTGACAAATTTATGTCATCCTTACTATAATCATATAAAGATTGGTAACATGGTTTCCAATTTGGCACACTGAGGGTTAGAAAGGAAATGACTTATGTAATGAAATATAGGTATTAAATGGTACAGCAGTGTCTTTGATCCAAGGTAAATCCCGGTCTATTTCCCTTAAAAATAGTAAGATTTATAAAATAAATCCTTATATATTAAAATCACAATTATAAAGATTTTATTGTGGATTTCTCATGCAACAATAAAATATAATTGCCATATTTCTATATAAAACAATATTTTCACTGTATAAAAAGATATATTTCATACTTCATGCTCTCAGGATGCCTTACTTTTTTCTATCATTTATGTATTCCAACATTTAGTTCAAACATAATCTTAAGCATAGAAATTTCCCAGCCTGTTTGTGCCCTAGAACACTAGAGGGAGCTGTGTGCAAATACAGGTTTCCTGTACTTGGCTTGTCTAGATAAGCATATGACATCATTGCTGCCAGGGACACCAGGATATAAGAAATACGGTCTCTACCTTTAAATGAGTTTAGACTTTGATGACAAGCAATACATATACAGACTATATTTGACAAAGGAAACTGATGTGGGTAAAAGCCCAGGTACTTTGATTTCTAAAACATCTTACTTCAAATCCCAATTTCCTCCATTTGCTAGCTGCATGACATTGGGCAAATTATTTTCTGAACCTTAATGTACAAAAGATATCTTGTCATATATAAGCGATGACATAAAGAAATCAACCTCTCAGTTTATCTTAATATAAGGCACTCACTCAAAAATGAAAATAATATTAGTAAAACATGTCTTAATAAAGGTACAAAATTATATGAAAATTTGAAGAAGAAAAAAGTACATTTGTCATAAAGGCACTGTCATTAATGATTAGTCACTCAGATCCAGTTGCATTTTTTAAACCTGCCTAACTTGGCTCATGTCATCCTTTAATTGTGGATAGAAAGCATAAGATTGGATAACTATGATAATTAATTAAATGACAAGGAAAAAGAAAATCATCTTGTTTGATTGAGAAGTTTGGCCAGAAAACAGAGACTTAACTCTTAACAAATAACGATTTATGTTTAAAGAAATAAAATTCATCTTTGGGCAGAAAAAAGAGGCAAAATAAGGGTTTTATCTATGTATCTACACACACACACACCTGTAAGGTCACAAATTATTATTTTTTTATTGTTGGGGATTCATCGAGGGTACAAAGAACCAGGTTACACTAATTGCAAATGTCAGGCAAAGTCCCTCTTCTAATTGTGCTCTGCACCCAAAAGGTGCAAATTATTACTTAATATAAAAATCTGGTAACAGAAAAAGTCCCAGAACAATTTGTAAAAACAAATTAAAACAAAGCATAAACATCACAAGATTTTTTTAATTAAAATGATGAAGCTGATTTATCTTTTCTTTTGGAAAAACCGCTTGCAGTTTCACGATAGTGTCCTAAATATTCCAATTTTTGGAGGCACCTCCTCTTGTGAAATCAGTATTCAACCTTCAATCCAAATGGTGCCAGATCCTGTGATCAGAACTCCTATTGTGACACCTAAACTATTAAATATGCAATTCAAATAAATCAAGCAGAAACAAAAGAAGCCATTTAAAAGGGAATGTCATACATTAATTGAATTCAGAAGCCATGACTCAAGGTAATAATTAAGTTCTTAGTGGCGCTATAAGAGCTTGCTCTGGGTGGTCAATTTCTTTCTGACCAGCTTTTCTACCTGCAGCCCCATCTCATTGTTTCAAAGTATTAGGTTTCTTTTGTCTTGATGTATTTATTTTTACTTCAGAATCGTAATTTTAGTGTGATCTTAAATATTCTGAAAACCTGTGGTAGGAAAGAAAGAAAAATGCTTACTCATAACCCTTATCAAGATAATATTACCTGCTTCCTTTCAGCACGAGCATGGCAGTAGCCAGCTTTCTAACTTATTAAACTGAGGTTTCCATTTAATCTGATTTCAGTTTTCATTTACCAAGATTTGATTGACTATCACTCCCATCGTGTACCAAGTAATGTTGCAGGTGCTAGGAAACCAAAGAATAATAGACTTACCACACATTAGCATCCTAATAATTTTACATTTTCTTATTTAACACAAATACAATTGCAATTTGATTATATTTTTGTATTATTTCACCCAGAATACTTTTTCTTTTAATAATTCTAGTATCAGAATAATGTTATTTAGCTAGGCTTAGGACTAAAAAAAATTAATGTATGGAAAATAATGGATATAACAACAAAAATATATAAAATAAAACAAATTGATTGCTAACCTTTAGGTACGGTTTAAGACTCCTATGGTTTTAGTTGTGCCAATCAGGACACAGAATCATATTCAGATAATTGTTATTACTGAATAAATGCTACTTTCACGTAACAAAGGAATAGAAAAGAGACAGTTTTTAAATGAATATTATTCTAGACATCACATGTGTATTTTATGATACAAAACTACCCATGATTGTACTTAAAATAATCTTCCGTTTTACATAGGAGAAAACTGAGGATCTAGAAAATAAAGTATTTTATATCTGATTTTAGGACAGAGGTGTGATTGGAATGCATAGACGGCTAGCAGCAAAAACCAAAGTCTTTTTATTCTGTCATACTGTTCTATCTAAGCAGAGATGAAATAAGAATGTCTTTGTCAATAGGAAGAAATAAAAATGCAAGTTTCAGGAATTTAAAATGTATTTACACTGGAATGATGCTTATAAGTTGAAAAACATTTTAAATGATTAAATTCATTTTAATTACTTTGTTAGCAATGACAAACATTATCCTTTATAAGTAATGGATTTTCCATAAAATTTACTAGTCTTTTTATATTCCAAGTTCACACCATTGACACTAAATTTATCTGCTTCCTTGGGAGTCTCTCTTTTGTCAAAGCGACCCAAGACTTCTCTAGTGTATCAAGCTGAGACAGTTTTTTTCTCAAGTATTGTGTAAGAACCATCTGTATCAGAATAAATTGGGAAATTGAAAATATTCAGCCTCACTGAATCAGAATATTTGAGAAATGGATTTGAAAATCTGCATTTCATCAAGCATACTAAATTATTGGGATACAGATGGCACCTGTTAAGACCTGGGACAATTTACATTAAAGTACAATGCATAATGACTATGACAGGAAAAAAGTAGCTTAGAGTGGATTTCATTTCAGAATGATAACTAGAAATACACCACCTGTGCTATTTATCTCTGATATTACTATCACACTTGAGTCGAGTTGGGAGATGCAACTAATATTTAAGAATCCATAACAAATTGCTGAATTTGCAAGAAAAAGACAATCTTTAGAAATAGTATGTTCAAATTATAAAATTCTAATAGTATAGTAAATACATGTATTACTTAAAATGTTTATTCCCTGTTTTAAAATTATTGCCTTAAATAAAAGAATACCTACAAATGATACTTCCCTTGAATAATATTCATTCACTGATTTCATCTTTATGATAAAACTTTACCTCTGTTTAGGTTCCTTTTCATTTTTCTTTTTACTACATCTGAATGCTAGGATAGTGATTCTACAATCAGCTCTCACAGAAAAACATCTAAGTATAGTGCATTGCTACAGTTGCTAAGGTAACCACCATCTGCTACCACACTAAAAGTTTTGAGTTCAGCGACATCTTAACCCACCTTCCTGAAACGTCCAACATAAAAGCCACTCCCTAGAGAAACACAGGCTCTCCTGTATTGGTTTTATATCTCAAACTGGATAGTAGTGGGTGGAATAAAAAGACACTGCTATTTTTAGTTACAATTTCACCAAGCTTCAACCATTGGTAGAAGATTAGATGTGTTCTATTAATAAAATGAAGTCTTGGATGAGCTCATCTTGATTCATTCAGTGATTTTAGTGCTACTTTGTCTTGAACACTGATATATAATGTTGAGATTTTAGAGAATTTCTCTCCTAGCAGCACATGTTGAAGACATGAAAGTAACATATTTTGCTTTGGAAAAGTAGCAGCAGTTACAGCAGGAAATGTATCTTTTTAAATCTCATTAATGCTTGGAAATAACTGCTAAATGTGTTCAGATCTTCCATAGTTGGTCCTACTGGTAAGGTCTTTTTCCTTTTTTTTAATTAAATCATAGCTATGTACATTAATGCAATCATGGGGTACAATGTGCTGGTTTCATATATAATTTGAAATATTTTCATCAAAATGGTTAACATAGCCTTCTTGGCATTTTCTTAGTTACTGTGTTTACATTTATATTCTGCATTTAGTAAGTTTCATCTGTACTCTTCTAAGATGCACTGTAGGTGTGGCCCCACCAATTACCCTCCCACCACCCATCCTTCCCCATCCCCTCCATCACCCCTTTGCCCATATTCTTGTGCTATAATTGGGTTATAGCCTTCATATGAAAGCTATAAATTAGCTTCATAGTAGGGCTGAGTATATTGGATATTTTTTCTCGCATTCTTGAGATACTTTGCTAAGAAGAATATGTTCCAGCTCCATCCATGTAAACATGAAAGAGTTAAAGTCTCTATCTTTCTTTAAGGTCACATAGTATTCCATGGTATACATGTACCACAATTTATTAATCCATTCGTGGGTCGATGGGCACTTGGGCTTCTTCCATGACTTAGCAATTATGAATTGGGCTGCAATAAACATTCTGGTGCAAATATCTTTGTTATAATGTGATTTTTGGTCTTCTGGATATATACCTAGTAGAGGATTGAATGGCAGGTCTATTTTTAGATCTCTAAGTATTCTCCAAACATCTTTCCAAAAGGAACATATTAGTTTGCATTCTCACCAGCAATGTAGAAGTGTTCCCTTTTCTCCACATCCACGTCAACATCTTTGGTTTGGGGATTTTGTGATGTGGGCTAATCTTACTGGAGTTACCCATAGCCTCCGTAACCCTTCCTCTGTCTGCCGTCCAGCTATCTGCCCTCATTCCTGGACTGTGCCCACTGTACACTTCCTATTATCCTCTTTTCAGCTGAGCCATTTCAGAGAAAGTTAAGGAACTATGTAAATTTAGCCCCATGATAATTTGGGTTTTCCAGTTTCACTTGGCTTCTTGTCACTTCTTAGTAATTCTTTCATTCACCCCTAATTGATCACGTAGCCCACTCCTCAGAGCACTTAGCCATAATCTTCCTTTTCCCCATATCACGTACCCCTAAAGCACTCAATTTCCTTTTTTTAACCATCTCTTCTTCCTATTACCCATCAGTATTTAACATCCTCTACAATATAACTCTCATTAACTCCATTCTACTAAAACTTAATTCTCCAAAATCATAAATACATCACCATTACCAAATACAACTGCAATAAATTCTTTCTTATAATAACTGCTTATTTGATCACTGGATTCTGTGCTACTCTACATTCCTAGCCGTATAATGAGGTCAGACAACATAAAGTACCCAAACTTGCCACCATGCGTTTCTGTTGACAGCATCGCACAACAGCTCAATAAGGTTTCTTAGTGAGATATTGGCACCTCGTGGCTGCATCTGTGTTGACATGAGGTGTGTCTTGCTGAGTGGCATTCATTGTGTTTTTGTGTTTTATGTGCTGCCACGAGAATATCGGAGCTTGAATTATTAGAGCAACAAACAAACATTCATAAATTTCTCATTAAACCTGGTAAGAGTAGAAATGAAATCAGGGGCATGTTAGTTCAAGTTTAGATGGATTACACCATGAAGAAAAGAGCAGAGTAAAAAAGGAATGAGCAGCTTTTTGAGAAGGAAGAGAAAGTGTCACCCATGAAGAGAGGTCAGGGAAGCCATTAACGTGAAGAACTGACAAAAACATTGCAAAAATTCATCAGAGTGTGCATCAAAATACTCAACTAATTGTGAGAAGCACAGAAGACCAAGTATATGTGGATAAGAGACAGGCAGGGAAATCTTAACTGAAAATCTTGGCCAACAACTCATTGCTCTTACATCAGGACATGCACCAAGCTCACAGCACTGTCTATCAGGGAGTCTTTAGCCAATAAACAAATAATTGTATTGGAATACCCTCCCTACTCACCTGATCTGGCCCCCATGGCCTTTTTGCTTTACCTGAACATAAATAAAATATTGAAAGATATTTTGATGACATTCAGGATATCAAGGGTAATATGAGGACAGCTCTGATGGCTGTTCCAGAAAAAAAGAGCCCCAAAATTACTTTGAAGGGTGGACTAGGCACTGCTCGTGGTGTAGTAACTTTGAAGGTGACCATGGTGATATTCAGCAATGGGGTAAGTAGCACATTTTCTAGATGAGTTTGTGAACTTATTTGTCAGACCTCCTATTTCTGTCAACATTGCTGGGTCTCCTTCACTTACAGATTCATCAATCAAAATCAATTGAAGAAATATTCATGGTGCATCTACTATGAACCTATCCCAGACTAGTCCTTGGACACAGAACAGTGACTAAGACAACAAGGCCCTTTTCCTCCTGGTGCCTACAGCCTATTGAGGAAAGCAAACAATTAAAAAACAATCAAACATTAAGAAAGAAGCAGCACAGGGGCACGATGAATGCATAAAATAAACGGGTCTCACCTAGAGCATCAAGAATGGTCTTTGTGAAATGCCCATGTCCTTCTAATCAGATATCATTTGACCATTCCTTCATTGCATTAAAATCCATGTTTCAAATAAAATGTTAATAATGATAAAGATTTTTAATATATATTTTTAAACTTTTGTATACTGATAATGTGGAAGAAGTGGACTAGAATAAAAAATCAAGAAGAAAATAAAAAATTAAAATTTCTGACTGTTAAAATTGAGCTTGTACATATACTAATTAGAAGGATATCTGTGAATTTCAGTTAGTGTCGGGGTCCCACCCCAAGGGTGGGGTTCTCTAAGACCTTTGGAACTGGAGCAACTGACTGAAGAAATATAAGGTTAGGAATGATGATAAAGAAAGAGACACGAGACACAGAATAGAATTTTCAAAGGTGGGAGCTCAGGGGACCACCACCTGTTCATGGGCTCCAGCCAGTGGCCTTGAGTCTCAGTTCTACTCAGCTTTTATTGAAATCTATCTGCAAGCTGAGAGAGGGAACAAAGATACCAACAGTTTTTCTGAGTGAGCATGTCAGCTCCTATTGTTATTATTATTAATTTTAAGGATTTGAGTAGTTTTGAGGAATTTGAAACTTGAGCCTTGTGCAGGGGGCAGCCTCCTGTCTGGAGTCACACACAGAGACTCCTAGGGAATTGTTAAACTCTGCGAGTTCACTGCGGAGTAAAACACCACTAGCATCAACTTCCTCTGAGGAATCGGTAGGAGAGAGGCATTTTCCTCTCATCACCACCACAGAGGATTTTCCTCTGTGATAAGGGATGTTAAGCCCTCCTGCCCATATCTCAGGGCTCAAGCTGTTCCCTTGGTTTCTGCTCTAGCTAAATGTCAATGCCCACAATGGTTATCTGCCTTGTCTGTTTAATGGGCAGGAAACGGCCTAGAAGATTAATTATGTCAGGTCTTGCCAAAATCATTTTTATGGTCATTATCTTCCACAGAGTGTTCACAGACTCAGCAGGGTATTGGTGTACGCTGTATTTCTAATAGGCCAGAGTTTTGGGAAAGGCTGGAAACTTGTTTAGATAAGAAATTTAGCAATGGCTGGTTTAAAGTTTAAATAAGCTGACTTTGTTCCAACTCCTTCTGCTTATTTTTTAATTTTTCCCATTTTCTTGGGGTGCCCTCTCCTGCCAAGAATGAGGTCTTTGGTCAAATTAGCTATAATACTTATAGTCCATTTGGTACAGTTAAAAGTACAATAAAACAGTTTTATATAAAATTAATATTTAAAGAATGCTAAAAACATTATCTTTATAAAGATATAATAGGAAAATTCAGAGATGAATTAGAATAAATTGTTTATAAAAATACTTTTCTGGGACTATTCCAGGGGTGGGAAGCCTATGGCCTTTCAGGTCCTCAGAGTGGCCTTTTGACTGAATCCAAATTTTATAAAACAAATCCTTTCTTCTTTAATTATTTATTTTTTTTATGAACTCATAACTGTGTACCTTGATGCATTTATGGGGTTCAGTGTACTGATTTGATACACAATGTGAAATGCTTACATTGAACTTATTAACACATCCATTTATATTTATTAATACATATTGTCTTTTATGTTTTCATTTTTAAAATGAACATACTTAAAATACCAAAGAATAAAATAAGTTTCAATAAAATAATCTTTCCAGACTGGCACAATTAGAACATTAGAAAGTCATCAGGGCCAAGTTGACAGCTGCTATGGTCACTATTAAGTTCTAACCTTTCCTGCCTGACTGGTACCACTACCACATGAGGCTGGTTGGTGAGAGTTTATGGAGTCGAGTATGCCAGTCTTCTATCAGCTTTTGACAATAGTGTACTGTGTTTGTGCTCGAAGAAGAATTTGAGAATAGTTTTACAGCTTGACAGTACTTTTTGATTCTGTCTGCTTAATAGCACATCATGCCAAAAAAGACCAAGAAAACGCTGAAGGAAGAAAACGGATATTTTAATGAGGTTTGGGAATTGCAATATTATCTCGTTTCTGCTAACAATAAGATGCTTTGCTTGTTTTGTGATACAGCAATACTAACATTAAAGAAATTCAATGCTCATCAGTAGAACACTCATAAGGGCCACAAATATTTTAAATTAGAGGCAGAGGCATGAAAGGTTGTATTGCAGAAATTAAAATATGAAAAGCAAAGACAATTCCTTTTTTTTTTTTTTTTTTTTTTTAGGAGCAAAGACAATTCTTTCAAGGAACAGGAAGACCTGAAAATAATGCCATGTATGAAGTAGCTTGTACACTCAGGGGAAAAAAGGGAAGCCATTCAATGATGGAGAAATTTTGAAAGAATGCGTTACCCACGTTGTAGGTTGCTTAATAACTGATATTGTTGCAAAGTAGAAATAACTGCCTCTTTCAAAGAAAACCATAACTGATTGGCAGCATGAATTAGCCTTCAACTTAAGAAGGCAACTTGAACAACTTCATGCAATATTTCAAAAGGAAATATATGTTATTCATCTGCTTTGAATGAATTAACTGATACTACTGGCTTGGCACAGGTCTTAAGACTCTATTTGGGTTATAATAGAAGATTTTCTTTGCTATGATGAGTTACTTGCTTTGGGCACTCTTGCTAACAGAACATGGCAATAGATATTCTCAACAACTTTCATGATAAATGTCATGAAATTGGACTGAATTGGGTAAATATAAGGTGTATATGTACAGATGGTATACCTTTATTGACAGGAAAACATGAAGAATTTATTGCACAGATTTCAAAAAAGTATTAACAGATCCAAGTGTTCTCATTTCTTTTCATCATACCTTGCATCAGCAAAATCTCAGCACTAAAGTTACTATTTTAAGTAACACCATGCAACAACATATAAGTATTGTGAACTATATTGGTGCAAATGGAACACAGCATTCTAAGATTCATAAAATGCTAAATCCAAAGGATGACAAATGCAGTGTGGATTTGCCATATGATTCTAAAGTGTGTTGGCTATTGCAGGGACAGGTGTCAGCCAAAATTTTATCTCTACAAGTATATATAGTGAAATTTTATGAAGAGCAGAATCAGCAATGTAAATTATTGAAAGAAGATCTCTATAGGAAGGCAGCATTTCTGTGTGGTATCATGTCAAATCAAAACGACTCGAAGATTGCTTTGTAAAGTAAGACTAAGTCTATATATGACATGCAGCAATTAAAAAAAAAATTCAAGCATTTTAAAGAAAGCTACCAAAAAAAGCTATCTTTTCTCAAAACTCTTCTTCACAAGGAAATTTCAGAAGAACATTTTCCCCAGTTAGCAAAGGTCATTGAGGAGTCACAGCTGTAACAGCCCTATTAACTGGAGAATACAATGAAAGGTTCACTGAACTTGAGAATCATGACATCACACTCAAATCAGCATTTCCGCCTCACCCAGTTGCTATCACCAATGCACCTAAAGAACTACACATGGAATTGATTGAACTCTTTAGTAGATGACATTTTAAACTCATTGTTTGACGCTAAGATCCAATCAAAATACAGAAAAATGCAATAGAATATCCACACCTTTGGCCACATGCCTGAAAAATGCTTTCTTGCTTTTCAACCACTTATTGCTATAAATCTACATTCTCCTGCCTCACCCAAATCAACATGCCTTTCAGGTCAAACATGACTGATGCCCATCTAGAGAATCAACTTTAAAAAGCAGACCTCCATCCTGCAACCAATGACTCAAACACCTTCCAACAAAAAAACTGACACCACAAAGTCATTAAAACGTTAGTTGAAGGACGGTACCTGTGGCTCAAAGGATTAGGGCACCAGCCCCAAATGCTGGAGGTGGTGGGTTCAAACCCAGCCCCGGCCAAAAACCACACACACAAAAAAAAGTTAGTTGAGTTCAAAATTAATAAATAGTTTTCATTTTTTGCAATTGTTAAGTACCCAGTAGTTAGATTTTTATACAATGAAGATTTTTTATTATATCTAATTCAAGTTCCTTTAATATGGCCTTATTTGATTCTAGCTAAATTAACGTGACCTTCCAACATGAGAAGTTTCCCTCCCACCCTGGCCTATTCTGTTAAAAAATTAAAAATCTCTACATCATATATTGCTTTTTTTAAAAGGTGTTATTAATCAGTAAAACAATGTGTAAGACTGTATCCTGATCCTCAAATGTCCTATGTTCCAAAAAGGCATTACCATTTTCTTTGCTAGAGCTTATAAAACCGAAGTTCATATCACTTATAGGCTTAGTCTAACAATTCAGTTTTACTCATGTATTTCTATTTTTGAAATACTAAAATTCTTCCATATGCTATTCATTTTTGGTGAGATTTGGTCTGTTATTGAGCAACTCATTAGTTCATTTAAAACTCTGGCACATATAAGTCTGATTAATTAACTCTCTTCCATTATCTTCAGACATTTTCTGGGTCCTTTTACAAATTCTGGATTGTCCACAGATTCAGGCATTTGAGGTGTTTTTAGACCTTGGATTCTCAGCCACGACTTTGAGAAGGACCCAGAGTGGAAGGATATTGTACACTGAAGAAGTTACTGATGAATATGTGCTCCAAGATGGCTTTCTTCCTTACGCACACACGTAAAATAGTGTGTTCCGGTAATGAAGGAACAGTCCTACTAAGAATCAAGTATCAGACCAAAGGCAATAACATGTGCCAGGCTATTTTCTGTGTTGTAATCGATTAACTGTCACACAAAGAAAGAACCCTTCATATCCGCTGCTCACGTTCTTCTAGCCTTGAAGTATGGAAGAAATAGCAAACCAGATGGGCCAGGGATAAGACATTAAACATGTTATTAAGAAAAAATCAAAGTCTGAACCCAGAGAGAAATAAACACATGCTAATACTTGCAGAAAATTATATATTTAGTTAAGTAAGATGTATAGAGGGTAATGAGATAGTAAAGAAGTGAAGACTGTTATGGAAACTGGTCCCACTGAGAGGCAGCATCGAGTCATTAACTTGCACACACGCTAAGGGTTTTTTTTTTTTTCCTTTTTTCCTTTTTAATTCTCCCACAACATATGTTTGCATATTATAACATAAATCATAATCAAAAAAGAAAAGCTATGACTTGAGAGCTTCATCGAAGCTGTTAAATAAAGGGGAATAAATACCTGAAATAGAAAAATAGGCAATAGTGTGGAGTAAGACCCTACACTATGAAGGCAGATAGACCAAGGTAAAATATTGGCTTTGCTCACCATGTACTGAAGATCTCCATGAGTCACTTTACCTATCTAAGCTCAGTATCCTCATCTATAGAGACAATAATAAAATGAATTAGCACATCTAAAGATGCTGTGCAACAGGGATGCCTCATCAATTTTGAGCATCAAAACATCCATACAAGTCAAAGTCTGAAAATTCAAATACTACATGTAATTTCATACAGAAAAGGTATAAAATGCCTATATTAAAAAGAACCAAACTACAAAGCTAACTTCAGAACAAAGTGATATTAATGAAAAAAACAGAAGATCTTTCTTGCTAGACTCTGGATATTCACCCACTAGACCGCTAAAATCAAGTATGATGAATGAAGAGGAATTCCACATCTAGATCTCTAAATCAATCAATCCCACTCCAATTAAACCCTGGCTTACAAAAATCTAGACACTTTTGGTTAGCTGACAAGGCTAAAAATAACTACTATACTACCTAAAAATAGTAGCTCTGTGCCTACAGTAAAAATTTTCAAAGTTTTGTCAAGATTATTAAGTACTTTAAATGGCAGGAGTATAATGAGGCAAAATGTATTTATCTAATGTGCTTAACTTCTTCTATTTATAAGTATTATGTATAAAAACAACTTCAAAACTTGTTAATGGATTCCATTAGATGTAGACACCACATAGAGTAAGTTTAATAAACACTGAAACTAATTACCTTTAATGGGATTTGAAACAGACTGGCAATGACCTGACGAACAGCCATTCTTATGGTTCTCTGAGGTTGATGAATGGAAGTCTAAATCTTCAAGGACATTTATTTCAGATAACTCTTGAGAAGGGAAAAATGGTAAAATGGGTAATTAGGTAAAAGGATAAAAGTGGATAGACAGCAAAGCTATGAGCTACAGAAGCAATGGTGTACATGCATGTGTGTGTGAGAGAGAAAGAGAAGTATCTAAAGATTGTGCTAGAGAATTTAATCATTGGAAACAGTAAGTGAACAAAGAGAAAATAAAGACTATCTCAGCACAATATAATGCCATTGTAAATACTGATGAGCAGAGGGCGCACGTGTCAGAATCCAGTTGCATTCCACAAAAGAATGGCTCCTGGGAGCTTTAAAAATTTTATGGCATGTCATATACTGATTATAGGAAGCATGGTAAAAGGATTTACCCACATTTGTAAATTTGAGTTCTTCAATATCCCATTCATTAAAATAGCCATCTTTCAAGGAAAGCACAGCAAGTATAATAAGTTGTATGTAAGTATAAAATAACTCATTAAAAATCTCAGTTTAGGCCCCAGCATAGTTGCTCATGCCTATAATCCTACCATTCTAGGAGGCAGAGACTGGTGGACTGCTTGAGCTCAGGAGTTGCAGACCAGCCTGAGCAAGGGTGAGAACCTGTCTCTACCAAAATAGAAAACTTAGCCAGGTGTTGTGGTGTGTACCTATTGTCCCAGCTTCTCTGGAGGCTAAAGCAAGAAGGGTAGCTTGAGGGCAAGAATTTGAGATTGATGTGAGTTATGATGCCACAGCACTCTACCCAGGGAGACAGAGTGAAACAAACAAGCAAAAAAATCAGCTTTAGAATCTTGAAAAGACAGAAATTAGAGAATTTATATTACTTGACTTGAAGACTTACTATAATGACAAAGGTGGCAGACATGGGGCATTCAATGGGGGGGACTCTTTTCAAATATGTTGGTGGGTTAAATTTATGTCTGCATAAAAAAAAAAGAACTTTAAATCATACCTCAGGCCATATGTAAAAATTAAGTGAGGATGTATTACAGACGTAAATGCCAAATCACAAAGCTCACTGAAGAATGAGAAAATGGGAAAATATCTTTGTGAGTAGTTATAAAAAGCTTTCTTAGACAGAAAAATTATAATGAATTTGACTTCTTAAAATTGAATACTTATTTTCATCAAAAGACAGCATTAAGCATATGAAAGGCAAACCACAGTGAGAAAAATATTTGCAGTCCATACATCATATACTTATATCCAGATTATCTAGGTAAAACAAATAAATAATAACAACAATAATAAAATAACCCAGTTAAAATGGGTGAGAGACTTGGAAGACACTTCAGAAGAAAGTAAACATGAATGCCAATAAACACATGAAAATATGTTCAACATAGTTATCATAAAGATGAAAATGCAATCCACAAGATACAGCTTCACAGTTATTAGAACGGCTAAAATTAAAAAGAGTAATAATGCCTGATGTAGGAGAAAATTCAAATTGATGTGATTACTCAGGTTCTACTGGTGGGAAGTATAAAACTGTTAAATATCTGTGAAAAGTCATTAAGCAGTTTCTCAAAAGTTATACTTACCTTATTACCCAGCAATTTACTCTTACATGTTTACCCTCAAAATAAAAAATATATCCCTCAAAATATTATACACAAAAGTTCATAGCAAGCTTATTCATAGTAATGTAAAACTGGAAGCAACCTATGAATCCATCAATAAGAAAAAGGATATACAACTGGAAAAATTCATACAACAGAACAACATTCAATAAATAAAAAGGAATGAATTTCTAAAACACCATGCTTAGGGCAGTGCCTGCAGCTCAATGTGTAGGGCGCAGGCCCCATATACCGAGGGTGGCAGGTTCAAACCCAGCCCCAGGCCAAACTGTAACAAATAATAGCTGGGCATTGTGGTCCCAGCTACTCCAGAGGCTGAGGCAAGAGTATAACTTAAGCCCAAAAGCTGGAGGTTGCTGTGAGCTGTGATGCTATGGCACTCTACCAAGGGCAATAAAGTGAGATTCTATCTGTAAAAAATAAATAAATAAATAAATAAATTTATGCTCAGTAGAAAAAAACCTAGAAATGAAAACATACCAACTATATAACTCATTGTGGAAATGTTCAAGAACAAAACAATAATTTAAAATTTTTAAATGTTTCTAAAATGTCCATACTATCTAAAGCAAACTACAGGTACAGTGTACAGTGTAGACCCTATCAAAATTCCAATGATATTTATCACAAAAAAAATCCTAAAATGCATATGAAACCACAAAAAAACCCAAAAGCCAACACAATCTTGCACAACAGAAACAAAGTTAGAAACATCACACTACCTACTTTTAAAATCTACTACAATGCCATAATAATCAAAACAGTGTGTAATTGGCACAGAAACAGCTGTGTAAACCAATGGCACTGAATAGAGAACCCAGAAATAAACCCATGCATTTATGGTCAATGGATTTTCAACAAAGATGCCAAGAACACCCACAGAGAAAAGATATTCTCTTCAAGATACAGTGCTAGAAAAACCAGATATACACTTAGAGAAGAATGAAATTAGACCCTTGTTTCATACCATATATAAACATCAATTCAACATTAATTAAAGAACTTTAGCAAAGGACCTGAAACTATAAATGCACAAAAAAACTATAAATGAACTAAATATAGAAGAAAAGGTCCATGACAGTGAGTGGTATTGAGAATGATATTTTGGATATCACCTCCAAAGCACAGGCAATAAAGCAAAAATAGAAGATAGAATTACATCAAATTATCAAACTTCTGCACAGCAAGTAAAGCAATCAATGGAATAAGAAGACACCCTACAGAATGGCAGAAGACATCTGCAAACTGTACATCTGATGAAGGTTTAATACGCACTATACATAACAAACCAAACAACTCAACAGTAAGAAAATAAATAACCGAATCAAAAATAGGCAAAGGACCAGAGTAGATGATTTTCAAACAAAGAGACATATAAACAACCAACATATATTTGAAAAAATACTCAGCATGATGAATCATTAGGTAATTGCAAATCAAAACCACAGATTGTATCACCTCACACTTGTTTGGATATCTACTATCAAAAAATAAGAAAGTTGTAAAGTCTTTATCTTGCCTTATGGCTGAATAATACTCCTACCTGGCTGGAGTTGAAACACATTCTTCTTAGTAAATTTCTGAAGAATGGCAAAAAAAAGTATCTAGCGTACTCAATACTAATAAGAAACCACTGTATAAACAACTGCATGTTCACATGAAAGAAAAAAACATAAGTATAGTCTAGCAAGGAGGAAGGAAGTGGAAAGAGGGCAACTGGCGGGATCTCACCTAAGGTGCACAATGGAAGGGTGTTGACCACGCCCCCTGGGTAAAAGACTCAACTACAACTTGAACTTTACTTTAGAATTGAAAACAATGTAACCTGAACATTTGTACCATCATATTAATCTGAAATAAAATTAAATATATGTACACAAATATTTACAAAAATAGATGAAAGTTAAGCTTTAATGAGGATGTGCAAAAAAAGAGAAGACTGGCGTACTGCTGGTGGGACTGTAAATTAGCACAGCCACTAGGAAAACAGCATGGAGGTTCCTCCAAAAATTAAAAATAAAACTACCATATAATACAACAATCCCACTATGAAGTATATATCCAAAGAAATGGAATCTTTACGTCAGATGTCTCCACTGCCATGTTCTCTGCAGCACCATTCACAGTAGCCACGATTTGGAGACAACCTACATGTATATCAACAAATGAACAGGTAATGATAACGTGGTTTATACACATAATGGAATATGTTTAGCATTTAAAAAGAAGGAAATTCTGTCATTTGTGACAACACAGATGAAACTGGAGGAAATGATATTAAGTGAAATAAGGAAAGAAAACACTATATGATTTCACTTATATGTGGAATCTAAAAAGGTCAAACTTACAGCAAAAGAGAGCACAATGGTGGTCACTCAAGGCCACGGACTAGGGAGAAGTTGATTAAAGGTACAGAATTTCAATAAGACAGGAGGAGTAAATTCAAGAGATCTATTACATAGCATGGTGGCTGTAGTTAATAACAATCAACTGTATACTTGAAAATAGCTAAGAGAGCAGATTTTAAGTGTTCTCACCACAAAAGTTAAATACCTATGTCAAATAGCTTAACTGGATACACCATGGATACAAATATCAAAACATGCTGTACACCATAAATATATATAATTTTTACTTGTCAATTTAAAAAAGAAAGAACAACTAACAATCTACAAAGATAGAGATCAGAGTCATCACTGCCTGTAGGAGAGAGTGGTATAAATTGGAAAAATAGCAATCCTGATTGGGGTGTTGGTTGCATGGGTTTATACTGTCATCAAAACTGATCACACTATATACTTAAGATTTTTGAATCTTGCTTTTAGAAACATATCAGAAAAAAGGGGAAGAGAACAGTTTTACAGAATATCTTGAATCAGAAACCTATTGAGAAAAAAAAATTGATTATTTAACATGTTACACTGTTTGTTCTTAACTCCTCTCAAACTACAAATCTCATTCACATGTAGATGTCAACGAGTCATGATTACCTTTAGGATTGAATGTGAAAACAGACATTTCTGCCATAAAGTAAGCCTTCACTTAGTGAAAATATCCACTGGCTACTGTTTTTATGCTTTGGTACTTTCTTACTATAGACTCACAGGTCATGGGAAGAATGTTATAGACTTTGTAGGACGGAATTACTGTTCACAAAAGATTTGATATAATTTACATTACAAATGTAAATAACTGTTATCCGCCTGCCTTTTGCCAAATAGCCATCCAAACTATATTTACTGAACTGAATGTTATTCTTAACAATTCAATTTCATTCTCACAGGGAGATAAAGTAAATTGGAGTACCACTGTTCTGGAGTAGAATATTCCCAAAAGTAAAAGTTGTAAAGCTAAAGAGATTGTCAGAGAAGAGATCAAGCTATCTTGGAGCTACTGACAGTAAACACTGAAAAAGAAAAGTACTAAGTATGTTCAGACATGTACTGACAACTTCAGAAAAAGTGAAAGAGAAAAAAAAATTCCAGGACTCAATATCTAACAAAGAATATGACTCTGCCCCCTAAAAATTCCGACCACATAATCATAGTCAACTTTCATGAGAAATAAAGGACAACTATTTTAAATATTCTTGTTTAATTTAAACAAGTAATGTCTGTTTTCACATTTAATCCAAAAGGTAATCGTGAGTAGTTGACATCTACATGTAAATGACATTTGCAGTTTGAGAGGAGGTAAGAACGAACAGCGTAACATGTTAAATAATCTGGTACAATCTGGAATTATATGGTAGTTTTATTTTTAATTTTGGGGGGAATCTCTTGTGGATGAAAATGCCATTCAGTCCTCTTTTTTGGAGGACACACTTGACTCTCCAGATTCTCCCCTGCTCCTGGACCAGTCTGTCAGCTACATGAAGCCAAAACTCTCGTAATTTTCCATTCTGATGTGTGGGATGTTTTTTCTTCTATTTTCAGCCACATTACACTTTTTATCAAAAGCTAATCCAGATGCTAAAACTCTGTCCCTCACCCAGTCAATCCCCTCTTTCCTCTGGACCTCTGACTTTCTGTCTCCTTCATTTTCCTGCAATCTCTATTGTTGAAAAGCACTCACAGTGCCTGGGCATCCTCATGTATCCATATACCCACTTCTTCCATTCTCGCACAGGTCAGCTTCTGTAGGGCAAATACATGACGTTCCCCTCCCTGCTGACCATTGCTTCTGGACCCACAGTAAAGGGGGCTTTCCTCACAGGCCACTGGCAACAGCTGCTTCTGAGTTATCAAAGATCATAAGCATGTATCACTTCTAACCCAACTTGACTCTGGTGTGAAAGCTGACACCATTGACCACTTTTCTTCCCACCTGCATCTCTTCATTGTTTTGTCTAACTCCACCTTTCCCTGCTCCTTTCACACCTCTCAGGCTGGAGCTACTGGATTTTCGCAGCCCTCTGCCCTCTTCTTCCACTGGCTCGGCCCCTCCCATCTCTAGCTTTCTCTGTTCATGTACGCACTCTTGCTGAGCAGGCTCTTTCAGTGCCCTGGAGTGAACTATCACTTAAAAATAAGTAACTCATAGATTTGTACCTGTCCTTTGGGACTGACTCTCTTTTGAGCTCCAGACTCAAATATTTCCCTCCTACAAGTAAAACAGACTCCACATGACCAGAAGGGAACTTACCTTCTCTTTCACTACTTTCTGTGTGTTCTTTTTCAGTTAATGTAATCAAACTGTGCCCATTCATTGGTTAAGTTCTCCTAAGGATTCAGCCCCCTCATTCATCTCAACATCCAGTCAACACCAATTCCTATCAAACTTTTAATTTTTTTGAAACAGAATCTCACTTCTCATCCTTGGTAGAATGCCATGGTGTCATAGCTCACAGCAACCTCAAATTCTTGGGCTAAAGCTATCCTTTTGCTTCAGTCTCCCAAGTAGCTTGGACTACAGGAACTTGAGCCTTGCCAGGCTATGCTTTTTGGACATGGGGTATTAGCTCTTGCTCAGGCTGGTCTCAAACTCCTGAACTCAAGCAATCCACCGGCCTCGGCCTCCCAGAGTACTAGGATTACACGGACCCTTATCATACCTCTTAAAACCCTCCTCTCCCTCATGTAGTTTACACATAATCTCTGCTAGTCTTCTAATAGAGGTCTTCACTATCTCTTACTTAAACCATTTTGATACTCAAATGTATTAACTCAATAACATTGGAATTTAATAGAGCTAAATATAAAGTACTGAATTGAAGTCTAAAACAAAGAAAAGTTGCAGAGTTAGTAAACTCCAAATTCAACATGAATTAACATTGACTAGTAACTACTCAGATGTCTGTTAGAGACATTGTCATATTTAAGATGCTTTTGTTCACAAGTAAAAGAACACAAATTCCCCAAGCTAGGTTTTTTTTTTTTTAAGTTTTGATACTACTTAAAAGATAAAGAGATACTTAGAGATTATCATAAAGTCTCCAGAAACAGAAGCCAGAAAGCCTTCAGGAATCTGGGCACACTCTCCTCAGCTTTTCTGTCTTTCCTCTCTGTCCGTCTGTTTCCTTCTGATCTCTCTGGGACAAGATTTGTCTACTTCTCAGGGAACCATATGGCATAATATGGCTGAGATACTTCTCTTCAGTTTTTGCAGATCTATTAATTCTAAACACATAAAGAGATTGACATAAATCAAATATAAAAAAATCCTGAGAAAGGGGTTAGCAGCACAGTCCACTTAACATGTTAGAGAGTCAATAGTAAATGTCAGAAATACCCACGAATCAAACAAACAAGCACCAGGTATCATTCTGTGGCTGCTTGAGGAAATTACTGGAAAAAAAAATAGGGAATTCCTATATCCCTTTAAAGTATCCGAAGAGCAAATACTGTAAAAACTTCATATCCAGAGTGATGACCTTGAGTCATTAATAAAAAGTAAACAGTGCTTAATACAGTCTATTTTTTCTTTTCTTTCTTTCTTTTTTTTTAAAGAGACAGTTGCCCTCTGTAGAGTACAGTGGCATCGCAGCTCACAGCAACCTCCAGCTCTTGGGCTTACGTGATTTTCTTGCCTCAGCCTCCCAAGTAGCTGGGACTACAGGTGACCACCACAATGCCCAACTATTTTTTGTTGCAGTTTGGCTGAGGCCGGGTTTGAACCCGCCACCCCAGTATATGGGGCCAGTGCCCTACTCACTGAGCCACAGGTGCCGCCAATACATTCTATTTTATGAATAAGACACCTGCACTTCTAATATTCCTATAAAAACAATACTTTCCATTAAGACATGAAATAAACATTACGAGTTTAAATGCTTAAGTTTCCATTATGAAAAAAGAGTTCTGGGGGGACACCTGTGGCTCAAAGGAGTAGGGTGTGGGCCCCATATGCCGGAGGTGGTGGGTTCAAACCCTGCCCTGGCCAAACACTGCAAAAAAAAAAAAAAAAGCGTTCTGCCTCCAATCCTTCCTCAAATAAAGTTGGTTGTACATTTTTTTAATTTAACATGACTATAGTATATCCATTGATTCCTTGTTGTCTACCATTCCTATTTGCCCATCAGCCCCGCCCTGTTACGCATGTCAATATTTATATGTACTTCACTTATTTATAACCCTTTATTAATTCCTTAAAACAGAAGCTAAATTGTCCAATTCCTAATAGCAAATCAGAAATGATGAGGCATTACCTCAGAGCCTGCTAGCCCTCCTTTAGAAAAATCATACTATTTAGGAGTCATACAGTTAGAAGGAAAGTAATTATTCCACTTGTATTTAAATTTATGATAAAAAGGAAATCTACTTACAGTAAGAAAAATAACCACTGATAGCAAAATAAAAAGGCTAGTTGTGTTAGGATAATATTTAAAATTACTTTGTATTGCTTTTATTTTAGAACAGTGGATTTTATTTGCTACTTCAGTGGATTGTTCAGACATAAAAAAATAGTTTGGCTCCAAAACACATTCGTTTATGTAGTAGCAACAGCAGTAGCAGCTGCCAACATTTGTGGCAAGCCTGCAAATTGCAAAGCAATGCACTAATTACTCCACTCACACATCTCATTTTATCTTCTCAGTAATTCTGTGCAGGCACTGAAACATACCCATTTTACGGAGAAGACAATGAGGTGTAGAGAAGCAGAGCAATTTGCCTCAGAGCTAGTAAGTAAAGCCAGGAAATGGAAGGCAAAATCCCTCTACTTAGAATCAGCTACATAATTTGATGGGCTTAGTGGAAGATGAAAATGTGCAGGAACCCATCTTCCAAAATTAATAATTCTACAATGGCAACAGCGCGGCATTAAGCAAGCATAGGGCCCTTCTAAGCACATCCATGAAGCTGTCGGGTCATGAAATGTGTGCCGTTCGATTTTTTCCTCTCTCTAAATCACATGTCTCAAGGAATAAGTCTTGGTAATGGCTAATTAGTCTAATATAAACTGAGACTCAGACTTCATATCACAGGCTGTGCCAAGATATACTCAATAAATATATGTAGAAAATGAGCTTACTTCTTGGCCTCAAACTCAAACCCTTTCTTCACTAACTCATGTTGAAACATGCCTGTGGTTGAATGTGAGGGTGGATTAAGAAAAGGAAAACGGATCACTGGGAATCGATCCACACCACTGGCACAAACTTTATGCTCTTGTGCTGGTTTGGAAATGGTTATGACTGTGAGAAACCATTTCTAAAACCGAATTATCATTTCTATCTAGAGTCCTAGATGTTTATATTCTGGGACTCTAAGCAAAGCTTAAAGAATGCACTCCTCCTTCCCCACCCCTGCACTCCCCAGACTCACCTCATCCCTAAGTCTTTAACTTACCCCAATAAACAGTTTATCAGCAAAGGGGGGAAAGTCTTTTCTTCTCTGACCTTGCAGGATTGATATTTGAAAGGGGTTAACAAAAAGCCATTCAAAGGGAGGCCTGCATGCCACACAGGATGGGTTCTGCAGAAAGAGAAGAAGCCCACTCTTTTCTAACTCTGGGGGATTGTGGGAAGGAAAAACTAAGACTAGACAGGAGACACGTTGTGAGAGACCCTGGAGGTGACTGAGGACAGCACGTCAGCTGTCTGGCAAGGCCACGGGATGAGGACACCGGGCAAACTCCCCTCTGTTAAGCCAGAGACAGTAATATCAAGGTGGTTCTGTCACGTTAGACAGAGTCACCTTAAAGTCGTGATGTGATGCAGACAAGCTCATGATGCCTTGAGAGCCAGCTGGTTTACCAAGGCGTCCTCCTGGCAAGTGAGGGACTCTGGACATTCCCAGGCTACAAGCTCAAGAGCAGAAGTCTGCAGTGATAAGAGCTGTGGGGAGACAGGCAGCAGTGGGCAGGACCAAAGCACAGGGCTGTCAAGCAGGTGGACAGGGGACAAAACAAGAGGGAGCCCAGGAACGTCCTGTGATCCCAGATCACACAGGGCACAGCGTTCCCAGAACACATCGTGGTTGACACCTGGACACCACCATAAAGAGGGAAGTAGGGTCACAAGGAGGGCTCTGGGGAGCACCTGTGTGTCTAAACAAGAGGCTGAGGTTTACCTCGAAGGACTGTTTGAGCTTCACATTGAACAAATTTAAATTTTATTGGTGCTGGTGGTTGGTTTTATGTTTCAACTTGTCTGGCCTCCAGTCCCATTATTCAATTAAACATTGATCTAGGTGTTGTTGTGAAGGTATTTTATGAATATGACTAAAATTCACAATCAGTAGGCTTTAAGCAAGGGAGATCATCTTAGATATTTTCCCTTCCATTGAAAGGTCTTAAAACCAGAGCGGATGGGAATTCTGCCTTCGGACAGCAGCTTCAGCGCCTGCCTGAGTTCCTGCCTGTCTTTCTTGAGGCCTGCCTGTGGATTGTGGACTTGCCCACCCAGACTCCACAACTGGGTAAGCCAATTTCTTGCAATGAATATCTTAATACATATCTCCTAGTAGGTCTGTTTCTCTGGCTGAAACCTGACTAATACAATTGAACATTCACAAAGAATACTGAATTAATGAAGGATGTAAAATATTAATAGTACATTTCCCTTCACATCTGGCTTGCTGCACGAGTTATGTGTATTTAGTGTGCGTAAATAAGTGCTTTGTACCTCGGGGGCTTCGATCCCCTCATCCTCTATCCTTCCACTTACAACCTAAAGATCCACTTCCTTGGGAATGCTTTCTCTGACCAGCAATCCATCAATTCAGGTTCTGCTGTTAGGTCCATTCATGACCCTTGTTCTTGTCTTGTATTATTTGTTACAGTTAAAATGAATATTTAATCACTTGGCACTCATCTGTCTTCCCCTCCAGAGTTTAAGCCCCATGAAGCCAGATGCCAAGTGACTTGATCACAGATGCATCCTCACCATCCAAGCATATTGCCTAGAGGACATACTATGTAGTGGCCGTCAAAAAATACTGAGTAAATGCATGGCTATAAATAGATGTATAAATTAACCAAAACCTTGGGTGAAAGTTTGAGTATAGTTTGAAAATATCATCATTTAGTAGTGGACCTCTAGCTGTACCTTCCAGAAAGCACTTGGGTAAGATTAAAATGTGAAATTTAGGGGCAAGAAATACAGGTACCATCTAGCTGTGTAGAGGTAGTCCTCTGAATATCATGAACTTTTTTAGTTCTATCGCATGGTTCAGGACAGCCCAAAGCCAATGTTGCATGAAGAAAACCTAATAAAGCTATTTGCCAATTTTACATGTACGCAGAAAGATAGATTTTATGGCTCTCTGAGACAGCAAAATGGCATGACATTTTATGGTTTTTTAATAGTATTTTAAGATCCCTTTGGAAATATTTACCCATCTCATGACTTTTGATGTGAATTTGGAAGCTAGAAGTGGGTAATAAGAATACAGGGAGTTGCAAATATTTTTAATAAAAGATACAGTCTATTACCTCTGACAGCTCACCAAGTTCTCATTCTTTTGGTAAAATAAAGTAGCGTACAAACATTAATCACCATTTTAAAAAGCACTAGTATGTTGTTCATTGATTACAACATATTGTTGCATAAGTTATGTGTCTTTATTTGTGTAAATAAGTCCTGTGTACCTCTGGACTCGTTATAATAGAACATGATTATAATTATTATATGTATTTCACAGTTTAAGAAATAAAAGTTTTCCTGTAGAAAATCCTTCCCATTAGAGAAAGATATCTACCCACCTCCTCACTTGTTTCTTTTTTAAATGAGTTAATGTTAGGTAAGTCTGAAGTCAAACACACCATATAAGCATTAAGAAATATTTACTTTCAGATGAATTTGATGACATTTAGACATCCTTGAATGGATACCCCAAAACATATTGCACCTTTCCTATTTACCAAGATAAATACCTTTGTTGGCTCAAGAAAGACTTCATGCTTAAAAGTAGCATTAGAAACTTAAAAATGTGTGTTAAACTATGGGTATGATATTAAAAGAAAAAATATTTTTAACACCTATCACTAATATTTGCTAATTTTACTTCTTTCAGTGAATCATAAGAAATTACTCTAACGGCCATTAAGGTCTACTGAATTCTGCATGGAGCACACTGGCTCGGAATCTACCACCATGCGATCTGATCATAAGAGTGGAAATTTTAACTGTGTATATGAACACTGAAACCAAATTCACTGACCGTGGAATTTTGCGAAAAATGTTGTAAAAGAAAAAAAAGTAAGTTGGCGCCTGTGGCTCAGTGAGTAGGGCGCCAGCCCCATATACGGAGGGTGGCAGGTTCAAACCCAGTCCCAGCCAAACTGCAACAGAAAATAGCCAGGCGTTGTGGCAGGTGCCTATAGTCCCAGCTACTCGGGAGGCTGAGGCAAGAGGATGCCTAAGCCCAGGAGTTGGAAGGTGCTGTGAGCTGTGACATCACTGCACTCTACTGAGGGCGATAAAGTGAGACTCTGCCTCTAACAAAGAAAGAAAAACAGTGAGTGAAAAAAGTTGATATAAAAATAGGAAAATTAACCAGGAAAACAAATCTACATCCTAAAGAAATCCATTGTTACCCACATGCTAAGCAGCAAACAGATAATGTTCAGAAGTATGACGAATCGAATCAACCTTATAAGAATTTCTTTCAGATTCTATTCTCCTGTCTGACGTGAAGATTAAAGTAAAATTCTAAAACAAGTAAAAGTACTTAATCCAGCTAGAATAATCCATAATGAAGCACGATACATCCCTTTAAATAAGAGGATTTAATTCCTAATTCAATTTAATACCTTTAGCCTACTTAGCACAAGCCAATTGCTTTCCAATCTTTGAATTCATCTCAGGATGCATTAAATTAAAACAGCCATTTTCTTGTGGAGTATTCCTATTCTGTAATAGGCAACATTTGTGAAATTTGGATTCTTACTTAACAGACATCAGATTAAATATTGTGTCTCCGCATATAATTCAAGTAATCTGACTTTTGGGGTAATCTAGCCATTATAAAGGCATTCATTCTACAAATACTTGTTGCCTGTCTGCTATGTAAAAAGAAGTTAGTTTAAAATGAAGTTATTATTACAGTTGGTATTCAACCTCTACTCCTAAACTGGACTGGCTTAAAAATAAATAAATAAATACATAAATAAATAAAACGAAGTTACTGAAATCAACAACTATCCTACAGAATTAGAAGAAGTATTGCCCGTGGGTGATTTGAAAGAGGCAATAGAGAAGCCTGTGAACACATCTCACCCTGGAAACACGCAGTTACTGGACCCAGCTGGAGCTGGTGTATCCACACAAATATATCTGAAAGAGCTGCCCATGCCATTTTGGAAAAACAGAGACCATTAGAAAATAAAAATGTGCATACAAATGACGGCTAATGAACAAAGTACACATAAATTATGGTTAATGGACAATTCAAATTATAATTACATAGGTTCTTCATTTTTGTCTTCTGTCAAATAAAGATAAAGGAGCCATCCTAAGCACTAAATAATGATTTACAGAGTAAATACATTAAAATAAAATGTAGAGAAGGAATTTGAGATACCATATGTATATTTCTTTTTTTTTTTTTTTTTGAGACAGAGTCTCACTATGTTGCCCTGGGTAGAGTGCGGTGGCTTCAGCTATTCTCTTGCCTCAGACTCCCAAGTAGCTGTGACTACAGGTACCCACCACAAGGATCGGCTATTTTTTGTTGTAGTTGTCATTGTTGTTTAACAGGCCCAGGCAGGTTCAAACCCGCCAGCCTCGGTGCATATGGCCTGTGCCGTAACCACTGTGCTATGGGTGGTGAACCAATTTGAAAAGTTATCTCCTATTGAATTAGAGCCTATTTAAAAAAGGAAGAAAAGTTATCAAAATAACATTTCTTTTCTGATTGCAGGCAAACTATTTTAGCTTGGGTAAGAACAGAGGTTTTAAAGTGAGATAGGTTAGTAGGGATCCCTGTCTGCCCTCTTGGACTAATTAATTACTGAAAGAGCCTCAGTTAATTCAACTGTAAACAGGACTAATCAGGTATACTTGGTGTTTATGAGGATGAATGAAGTTATGTTGCTATTGTGCCAAGCACAATCCTGGCATATGGAACACATTTAATAGTGGTTATTTTTTTATTTTTAATTTTTAATTTTTTTCATTTTTACATATACATGTGTTAATTAGGTTTCCACTTTTTGCCTTCACAAAATTTAAAAGGCTTAAAATTTAATAACAATAACAATGTTTAAGATAAGGACTAGAAACAAAAATAACGTAAAGAATGAAGATAAATACATTCAGAAAAGAAAACAGATGATTACTGCATCAAAATATTAAACAATAATAAAGATGCCAAGAAAGTAACATTCATATTGTCAAATAAGAGTATGTCTATTATAGAATGCTTTGACTCTGAGGTTCAGTATGAAGTCATCAGTTAACTTCTTATTTTTTTCCAAAGTCTCAAAAAATAAACAACTAATATTATATAAATAAAAGTAAAAGAGAGTTTCAAAAAACAGGTCATGCCAAATCTTATAGACAAAAGAAAAAGAAGAAATGTTTCAAAATCATTCTACTTGATCTGGATACACCTGATATTGAGATTGGAGAAAATATATTGTTATAAAGGGAAATTACAAACATATTTCACTTATAAATGAGGATGCAATATCCTATACAACATATTGACAAGTTGAATTAAAAATTAATGTTTAAGTAATGTACTTTGGTCAAAATTGAATCCGATTTATGTGAGAGTTAGTCACTATTTTCTTTCCTTTTTCTTTTGTTTTCTTTCCTTTACCCCTCCCTCCTTATCTCTCTGTCTGCTCTCTCTCCAATAATAGTGGCTATTTCACAACTCAAAATCAGCATGCCAAAGGTTCTAAAGACTGTAAGGACTACACGGTCTATCTTCCCAAGACGCCAGAATATTTCACTAAAGAGACAGACTTCACAACTTCCTTACAGAAAAATATATTATTATGTTCAGACAATAAAAACATGACTCAGAGCAATTTCCCTTTTTTTTTTTTTTGAGACACAGCCTCAAGCTGTCACCCTGGATAGAGTGCTGTGGCATCACAGCTCACAGCAACCTCCAATTCCTGGGCTCAAGCGAGTCTCTTGCCTCCGCCTCCCAAGCTATAGGCCCCTGCCACAATGCCCAGCCATTTTTTGGTTGCAGCCATCATTGTTGTTTGGTGGCCCGGGCTGGATTCGAACCCGCCAGCTCAGGTGTACGTGGCTGATGCCTTAGCCCGTTGAGCCACAAGTGCCGAGCCGCAACTTCCCATTTTTAGCAGAGTAATATATAACTTCTTAAAAGTTTTAACCATCACACAAAAGCTAGTATGAAGTAAGACAACAAAACCTATGATGATTTGGTCTATAGGGCTGAACCTTTAAAACAGAAAAGGCAATGCTATTTCTATGATGCTGATTATATATAAGAAATTATGGATTGCTGATAGTCTCTGGATTATAAAGAAATATTAGAACTAAATTTCTTAAATAAGCATTATAATACGGAACATGTCCTTGATTAAGCTTAAGGAAGCAGTGATTCAGTGGAACTGTACACAAATTATATTCGCATTTGCAGCTATATACTTTCTTCAGAAGAAAGGTTCCAGGGTTTTATTGTTTCTCAAAAGGGTCCATAAACCAGAAAAGGTCAAGTATCCCTGCTCCGTAAATTACATATGTCATTACAGCCCTATAGTGCCTAACAACAGACCAGTGCAAACTTGCTTACAGAAATGTCATTCAATATTTATTTTTACTGTACAAAGATAATGTGTTATAAGAATAGAATCCAAACAGATTAACAAGATTTTGGGGTATGGGGGGGTTGTTTTTTAATCTGAATATAAGTAAATGGAAGGGCAGTTAAGATATCACATATTAACGCAAACAGAAGTTGGAACAAAGATTTATAGACTAATACAGCACTTTACCTTTGAAGTTCAACAAAATTTATGACTTAAGTAATATAATAGTACTATCAGTGAGAGCTTGATAAATCTGTGATTTTAGCAGCGTACAATTAAAATAATATATTTTCACGAGAACATTTTTGTCATTATTAATGATATTGTCAATTCATCTTTTACTTTAATTACAAGGGCACATTAAAAGTGTCAAAAAGAAAAAGTATTTAAATACAGTCAAGCATTGTGTGGAAGCATTGGATATCAATCTATTAGATATTTAGCAAACTCTTCTAGGGAATAAAATTAATAAGTAAAACTTCATTGTTCATTGAATATCACAACTATTTGGGATAGGACTAGAAAACTGTTCTGGAAGACAGGTGGGATGATTTTCTAGGATATTTATTGGAATTTTCAGTTCTTACTATAATATTTTGCATCCAAACATCTTCATTAAATGTAAAAAATCTTATTAGCTATTTCATGTATGCATTTCACCACTGGTGCGTGCCAAAATCGGAATAATTTTATCGTTTTTCATTTTGATTAACTTCATTTATATTTATCAAACTCGGTACTGAGGATTAATACTAAGAAGTGGTTCCCTGAGGATTAATACTAAGAAATGGTTCCAATTGTCATCAGCTCTGAAAAATAGTACACCTGGGCTTTTCAACCAGATTTAACAGTAATAACTGAAATCATACTGACTGCTTCTTATATGCCAGGCACTATTGTTGAAAACAATATATATCCACATATATGTGCATACAAATAAATACAAGCATACATGACACAGACATATACACTGGCTCATCCTCACACACTTAAAAAATTGCTTTACATGTAGTATAATCCTCGCCATAGATGAAAATGTTGGCTTCATATGTTACAGTTTTTATCCTTACTTTATGGAATATCTTTTTCTTTGTGTCCTTAGATTCCAAACTGATGCAATCAGTTACAGAATGAACAAATTGACAAGTCTATAAACCTGTCTTTGGCTCAAAAAGTGAAGTATGTTTTGACAGAGCTTCTATAGCAGTCAGAGGATGTATGTTTATCATTGTATCAGTCATTACTACGAAGAAAACAAGTGTGTTTTATGTAGTGAGAAATTGTTACTCAAAAATTATTTGAGAAAAAAGATTTTCTTAGTTAAGAGTGGGGGATATCTAAAAGGATTCAAATTGTTACTTAAAAAAAAACCTAAGTGAATAAAAAATATTTGTGCTTAATGTAGTCTTAAAGAGTGTAAATTACAACACTTAAGGGGGAATTAAGCAGATGCATTGTTTTTGTAAATTGCAAATTGCAAATTATGCAATAAACATGATAAGGCATAAACATTTTCTTTAATGAAATCAAAGCCTGGCAGTTAAGAATGTATCCTTAATTTGAGTTCTTTGAGGATTCTCCTTCCAAAAAAGGTTATATTCGTTTACAGTCCCACCAGCAGCATAAAAGTGTTCCTTTCTCTCCACATACACATCAGCATCTCAAACTAGACCTCCCATTTGATCCTGCAATCTCATTACTGGGCATCTATCCAGAAGAAAAAAAAAAAACAAACATTTTATCATAAGGACATTTGCACTAGACTGTTTATTGCAGTTTAATTTACAACCGCCAAAATGTGGAAACAACCTAAATGCCCACCAGTCCAGGAATGGTTTAACAAGCTGTGGTATATGTATACCATGGAATACTATTCAGCCACTAAAAAAAGATGAAGACGTTACATCTTTTGTGTTAACCTGGATGGAATTGAAACACATTCTTCTTAGTAAAGTATCACAAGAATGAAGACGCAAGAATCCTATTCACTCAATTCTAACATGAGGATAATTCATGCTGGTACATGGTAAGGAGTTGGGGAGGGGAAGGGGAGAGAGGTGGGGTCATGGTGTGTAACACACCTCTTTAGGGTGTGACAAAATTATAAGAGGTGCTTTACCTAACAAATGCAAGCAGTGTGAAGTGGTTCTTTATACCCTCAATGATTTCTCAACAATAAAAAAAAAGAATGTATCCTTAATTTCTTTAGCATTGATCACATGTGTACTTAAACTATTCTTCCATTGAAAAAAAAGGAAAAGGTAAACTGTATCCCCAACATGCTCTGGGATAAAATTAATCTATGTAGTTGACACTTTCTGGATCTTTTTTTCTTTTTCTGCACATTAGTCTATGTAGTCTAAAAATGGAGTTTAAAGTATAGATCATTCATAATTTTAATCCCCAAGAAAAGCAAATAGTTGTAAAATCTATATTTAAAGTCTCATTTTCACAAAGTTAAAATACCTATTAATAATAGTTAGGAGAAAGCATAATACTTTTCACAAATATATGCAAAAATCCATTCTTTCATCCAATATACATTTATTAAACATCCACTATTTGCTAGACACTGGTATCTTCTCCCTAGTAGCACATTGTCTGTTTCTGAGACTTTCAGAATGTGATATCGTTTAAAAAGCCTTCAGGGCTTTTAAATATACTAGGAAGAAAAAATAAATAAAAATATGAGATAGAAGATCAATCTAAAAATCAATTGCATTTGTATACACTTTAAACAACTTGAAAATGTAAGACACAAAGTAGAATTGAATGGAATAAAATATGTAAAATAAATATTTAAAATAAATTGAACAGAATCACAAATAAATTTAACATAAGTAAAAGACTTCTAAAAGGAAAATATAAAGCAATGCTGAAAGAAATTAAAGAATAATTAAAATAAGATACGCCATGTTCATAGACTGGAAGACTCAATAAGATGTCAGTTCTTCCCAAATTGATCTACAAAGTCTACAGAATTACTATCAAAATCCCAGCAAACATTATTATAGACATTGAAAAGCTAATTCTCAATCTTATAGGGAATAGAAAAGAACCTAAAATAGCTAAAATGGTTTTGAATATAAAAATCAAAGTCGGAGAATTTTAAAAGTCAATATGAAATGACAGTGATGAAGATGATGTTCTCTTTTATAAAGAGAGATAATGTGTATATTGTGTGCACACATATGAAACTGAATAGGAAGCCCCAAAATATATTCTCACATTATATCATTTGATGTTTTCCTTTTTTTGAGACAGAGTTTCACTCTGTTGACCCAGGCTAGAGTGCCATGGCATCAGCCTAACTCACAGCAACCTCACATTCCTGGGTTCAACAACTCTCCTGTGTCAGCCTCCTAAACAACTGGGTGTATAAGAAACAGCTGCCCCGCCTGGCTAATTCTTCTATTTTTAGTAGAGACAGAGTCTCACTCTTGCTCAGGCCGGGTCTTGAATTACTGAGCTCATGCAATCTTCCGCTTGAGCCTCCCAGAGTGCTGGGTTTACAGGCCTAAGCCATGGCACCTGGCCCTTTATCATCTGATTTTTGATAACGGTACCAAGGCAACTCAATGGGGAAAAGAATGCCTTTTCAGCAAATGATTTAGGATAATTGGATATTTACATGAATAAACAGAACTTAGAATATAGTCTTATATCATGTAAGAAAAAAAATTCAAATGGATTATATCTCTAGTTGAACAAGCTAAGACTATACAATGTCTAGAAGAAACAAGAGAAAGGTCTTTGTGGCCTGGCATTAAGATTTCTTACATGTTATACCAAAGGCATGATCCATCAAACAAATGGTTAAATTGAGCTTCAGCAAAATTAAAAACCTTTGTGTTCAAAAAACGCCATTAAGAAAGTGAGAAGAAAAACTTGCAACTCATATACCTAATAAAGATCTATCTACAACACATCAGTAACGTGATGCAAAAGGTCAAAACATCCAAACAGACAATTCATTGAATGCAAGATACAAATGGCTAGTACAAGAAAGCATTTTCAACATCTTAGTCACTATGAAATGCAAATTAAAACTACAATAAGATACCACCACACACTAGAATGGCTAAAATAACGGAGAATGACAAACCTAAGTTTGTTTGAGGATATACAAAATTAGAACGTTCATACATTGCTTGTGGGAGTGTAATTTGGTATGTCCACTTCGGAAAACAGCTTGCCAGCTGCTCAAAAAGTTAAACATAAACTTAGCATTCTACAAAAGAAATAACAACATATATTCACATAGACACTTAAATGTGAACATTCATAGCAGCATTATTCACAATATCTCCCAACTGTAAACATTTCAAATGAATGACCATTAACTGGTGAGTGGATAAACAAAATGGAATATTCAGATAATGAAATACTACTCTGCAATAAAAGGAAATGGTCTGGTTCATACACAACATAGATTAAACTTTATAAAATTATGCAGAATGTAAGAAGTCGCTTAAAAACTATATATTGTGTAATTTTATCTTTAATTTCTAGAAAAGGCAAAACCATAGAGATAAAAAGATCAGTGGTTGGCTGGGATGGGAAGGAAGACTGACCGAAAATTGGCGCAGAGAAGTATTTGGTGAATTTGGACATGTCTTAAAATTAGACTGAGATGATAATATGCATAATATATATACACATCTAAAATACACAGACATATACATATATTAATACAATTGTCTATATACAATTGTATACATTTCCTCAAAATTAACTAACTATAAATTCACAATGGAAAATTTTTATGGCATGTCAATTATACTTCAAATAACTGTTAAAATGAAGTGGACACATACACTAGTGAAAGACACCTTATTTATGTATTTGAGACAGCATCTCAAGCTGTCACTCTGGGTAGAGTGCTGTGGTGTCACAGCTCACAGAAATTTCAAACACTGGGGCGTAAGTAATTCTCTTGCCTCAGCCTCCCAAGTAGTGGGGACTACAGGTATCCACCACAATGTCTGGCTATTTTTTGGTTGTAGTTGTCATTGTTGTTTGGCAGGACTGGACTGGGTTCAAACCTGCCAACTCTGGTGTATGTGGCTGGCGCCCTAGCCACTGAGCTACAGGCACCGAGCGAAAAGTCGGCTTATTTAATAAATAGTGCTGGGAAAATTTTTTTTTTTTTTGAGACAGAGCCTCAAGCTGTCACCCTGGATAGAGTGCTATGGCATCACAGCTCACAGCAACCTCCAATTCCTGGGCTCAAGCGAGTCTCTTGCCTTTGCCTCCGAAGTAACTGGGATTATAGGCGCCTGACACAAC
>CAUYRH010012403.1:0-26044 GCA_963574655.1 Perodicticus potto | reverse complement strand
TGACAGTGGAGCTTTAATAGGAATTGCATTAAAATTGTATGTTGCTTTGGGTAGTATGGACATTTTAACAATGTTGATTCTTTCCAGCCATGAGCATGGTATGTTTTTCCATTTGTTGATATCTTTAGCTATTTATTTACTTAGAGTTTCTTAGTTCTCTCTATAGAGATCTTTCACATCCTTTGTTAGGTAAACTCCCAAATATTTCATCTTCTTTGGCACTACTGTGAATGGAATAGAGTCCTTGACTGTTTTTTCAGATTGACTATTGTTGGTATATATAAAGGCTACAGATATATGAGTTTTGATTTTGTAACCTGAGACACTGCTGTATTCCTTGATCACTTCTAAGAGTTTTGTAGTAGAATCCCTTGTGTTTTCCAGATATACAATCATATCATCTGCGAAGAGTGAAAGTTTGATCTCTTCTGACCCTATATGTATTCCCTAATTGTGATGGCTAAGACTTCGATTACAATGTTAAAAAGAAGTGGAGACAATGGGCAACCTTGCCTGGTTCCTGATCTGAGTGAAAATGATTTCAATTTAACTCCATTCAATACAATATTGGCTGTGGGTTTGCTGTAGATGGTCCCTATCGGTTTAAGAAATGTCCCTTCTATACCAATTTTTTTAAGTGTTCTGATAAAGAAAGGATGCTGGATATTATCAAAAGCTTTTTCTGCATCAATTGAGAGAATCATATGGTCTTTGTTTTTAATGATGTCTATGTGATGAATTATATTGATAGATTTACGTATATTGAACCAGCCTTGAGACCCCAGGATAAAACTCACTTGGTCATGGTGTATAATTTGTTTGATGTGTTGCTGGATTCTGTTTGCTAGGATCTTGTTGAATATTTTTGCATCAATATTCATTAGTGATATTGGTCTATAATTTTCTTGTTGGACTGGTTTGGGGATCAAGGTGATGTTTGCTTCATAGAATGTGTTGGGTAGTATTCTTTCTTTTTCTATTTTTTGGAAAAGGTTGAGTAATATAGGTACTAGTTCCTCTTTAGAGGTTTGGTAGAATTCTGATGTGAAGACATCTGGTCCTGGGCTTTTCTTTTTGGGGATATTTTGTATAGTTGATGCTATTTCAAAACTTGATATAGGCCTGTTCAACATTTCCACCTTCATTCTGGCTAAGTCTTGGAAGGTGACATGCTTCCGAGTATTGGTCAATTTCCTTCAGATTTTCATATTTCTAAGAATAAATTTTCTTGTAATATTCATTAAGAATTTCTTGGATTTCTGAGGATTCTGTTGTTATTTCGTCTTTACCATTTCTGATTGATGAAATTAGAGATTTTACTGTTTTTTTTGCTGGTTAGGTTAGCCAAATGTTTATCTATTTTAGTGACCTTTTCAAAAAACCCAACTTTTTGATTTATTGATCTGTTGTATAATTCTTTTGTTTTCAATTTCATTTAATTCTGGTCTAATTTTGGTTATTTCTTTTCTTCTGCTGGGTTTTGGATTAGAATGTTCTTCCTTTTCCAGTAGCTTGAGATGTCCCATTAAGTTATTAACGTCCTCTCTTTCCATTCCCTTGAGGAAGGCTTGAAGTGCTATAAATTTTCCTCATAGGACTGCCTTTGCGGTATCCCAGAGGTTATGATAATTCGTGTCTTCATTATGGTTTTGTTCCAAAAGTTTGGTAATTTCCTTCTTAATCTAATCTATGACCCAGCTATCAATCATCATAAGGTTATTTAGTTTCCATGTTTTTATATCAGTATGCAGATTCCTGTTGTTACTGAGTTCAACTTTTATTCCATGATGGCTTGAGAAGATGCAAGGAATAATTTCTATTCTTTTAAATTTGCTGAGTTTAGACTTGTGACCTAAGATGTGATCAATTTTGGAGTATGTTCTGTGGGCTGATAAGAATGTGTATTCAGTTTTGTTAGGATGAAATGTTCTGTAGATGTCTGTTAAATCCGAATGTTGAATGGTTAAGTTTAAGTCTAAAATTTCTTTGCCTAGCTTCTTATTGGAGGATCTATCCAATGCTGCCAAAGGAATATTAAAATCTCTGAGTATTATGGAGCTAGAGGAAATCAAGTTGCTCATGTCTGTTAGAGTCTCTCTTATAAATTGAAGTGCTTTCTAGTTGGGTGCATAAATGTTAATAATTGAAATCTCATCATGTTGAGTATTACCCTTAATAAACATGAAGTGACCATCCATATTTTTCCTTACTTTTTTTTGGTTTAAAGCCTATTGTATCTCTGCATAAAATTGCAACATTTGCTTTTTTCTGATTTCCATTTGCCTGAAATATATATGAACATCCCTTCACCCTGAGTCTATATTTATCTTTTAGGGTGAAATGAGATTCTTGTATGCAGTAGATATCTGGCCTGAGTTTTTGTATCCAGTCAGCTAACCTGTGCCACTTTAGAAGATAATTTAAGCCATTCACATTAATTGAGAATATTGATAAGCCTGGTAGAATTTTGGGTATTGGGTTTTTCAAAAGTCTAGTGGACATTTTTAACCCTTTCACCACTGTGGAAGTTGGAATTTGATCAAAAGTTTCTGAGTGACTTTACTTTTGTGTTGGAGGATTGCACTGGTCATTACAGAGGATAGGTCTGAGAATATCCTGGAGAGCTGGTTTAGTTATGGGAAATTTCTTCAACATGTGAATGTCATTAAATTATTTAATTTCTCCATCATAAATGAAACTCAGTTTAGTTGGATACAGGATCCTGGGTTGAAAGTTATTTTGTTTTAGGAGATTAAAAGTCATTGACGACTCTCTTCTAGCTTGAAAGGTTTTAGCAGAGAGATCTGCAGTCATTCTAATATTCTTCCCCTTGTAGGTTATAGTTTTCTTGTCTGACTGCTTTCAGAATTTTCTCCTTCATATTAACTTTAGTGAAGTTAATTATGATGTGCCTAGGAGATGTCTTATTTGGGTTGAGTCATGGTGGGGTTCTGAAACTGTCTGCTATCTGAATTTCGGAATCTCTTGGTGTGTCTGGAAAGTTCGCCTTCATTGTCTTGTGAAGTAGAGCATCTTTGCAAAGCAACCTCATTGCCTTCAGGAATTCCTATAAGGAGAATATTAATTTTCTTCAAATTATCCCAGACCTCTCTGAGAGAATGATTTATTTTTACTCTCCACTTCTCTTCGTCTTTGAGCTTTTAGGAGCATTCAAAAGTTTTGTCTTCAATGTCAGAAATCCTTTCTTCTGCTTGCTCCATTCTATTACTGAGGAATTCTACTATATTTCTCATATTTTTGAGGGCTTCAAGTTTTTGTCTTAATGTGTCAAAATCTTTGGTGATTTTGTCTTTGAATTCATTGAATTCTTAAGACAACTTTTGAAATGCTCCTTGAATTTCTAATTCCAACTTTACCTCCATTCTGCTAATCTTACTTGCAATCCAAATTCCAAATTCAATTTCTGACATTGCAGCCATTTGTTTACGAATGGGATCTTCAGTTGTGTCCACCATGTCGTTCCTTGAGGGAGTTGATCTACTCGGGTTATTCATGTTACTGGAGTTTTTCTGCTGATTCCACCCCATGATTATTTTACACCATTTTGTTAGATGAGCAGATAAGGTTAAGTTGGGTTGGGGGGCTCCTGGAGTAGTGATTAACCAGCCTTTTGCCCAAGAGTTGGGACTGGTGTCTGTAACTTTTCCCCTAGAGCTTTTTTTGCAAAGGACCTGTACAGTGCTATGGCCTGAGACACCGGGGACTTGCTTGGTGTGGTGGGGCTAAGTGGCTCTGTGTTGTTTTCAGCTGGTCTCTGTCCTACCCTACTGAATCAGTTACTCTGGGTTGATGTCTCGGCTGTGGAGAAATACCAGCAATTAAGTCACCCCACCTCCCACAGGCAACAACTGGAAAAGGGAAATCAAACCTTCCCACAACCAGACACCCAGGGTACCACTTTGGATAGTCCTTGGGTTATTGGCCCAGTTCAAGAGATCCAAATCAATTGTCCCAGTCAGCACCCGTTCTCAAGTGGGAGAGTTCAAATTGTCTCTGGCAACTAGATAGCAGGGGTCTGCTGGTAGCTCGAATATGACTCATTCTGGTGCTATGTGGAGTCAGAAGGACCCTCTCCCCCCAGCAAATGAATCAGTCTGGGAAAGTTGATGCCTCATTCCCCACCTTGTACCTCTGTCACACCCAGTCACTGGTAACCCCACAGGGCTGTGACCCAGTTCCCTCCATTGAGCAGATGCTCCAGGGGTTTGTGCCTGCCTGAGTCACAAGGAGATCTATGTCTCCTCAACCAGGCCTCTGCACTCTGCCACCATCTGGCAGGGGGAGTTGAGGCCTAATAACCTTGGGTGGTTAATGTAAGATGAGGCAGTTTACTCATTTCCAGCCCCACCCCTGATTGATGTTTCTGACACTTATATTTTTAGAATTTGTGATTCTGTCCTGGCTATATTCCGCTGTGGACCAAGCACTGTTTGAGTTCACAGAAACTGCGACTTACCCCTGGTTTGTGCTGCTGCCCAGAGCTGGTGTGTCTGTCTCCACTGCAGTCTGTGTTGGGGCAGGCTCAGTTAGAGCTCACCCTCAGCTCTCAGTTCCAGCCCTGCCCCATCTGCTTTTCTCTTAGCTATGATCCCCTGGGGGCCGGGTGCTTCTTAGGCTCACTAAAGCAGTCCTTCCCTGGGTGTATGCTGTCTCTGTGTGTGTATCTTCTATTCTCCATCCCCGCCACACTCCACCCAGGCAGGTACCGCCTCAGGCATACCCTTTACTCATGGGGCCTGCATTTCTATCCCAGATCTGTTCTGCCAGTGGCTGCCACTGGAGAAGATGCCCGGCTTTCTCTGGTTGCCCAGAGAGGCAGGGAGTGTCTCTCCAAAATATCCCCAGTGGTGTGAACTCTATTGTTCCCACCACTGCTATTGGTGCTCTGTGCTGCGGGGCACCACCTCTCTCTCTCCCCTATTGTTCCTTCAGTCTACCGTCTTCTCCTTACCCTCTTGCTGCAGAATCAGCACAAACCTGCTACAGCCCATGCCCTGTCCACACCTCTTGAGAAAATTCCCAAGAATCTGGACTCCATGGGGGACAGGCTTCCAGACCTCAGGGTGAGAGTGGAGTGCTGGGAGTCCAGGTAGAGAATATCTACAGTTTTATAAAGTTTAATGCCTGGTGGGAGAGTGCCATGGCACCCTCGTAGTGGAAGGAGGTCTGGTTTTTAGAGGGTCTCTCCAGTGAGATAAAATAGGAGGGTGTTTGAACTGTGCTCACTTGTTTGTAGAAAGTATACTGCAAGCCATTCTCATGGGGGAGGGGACTCCCATCTGTTTGGCGATGGATTTTGTACCTATTGTTTGTATCCTTGGGGTCACAGCTTACCTCAGCAGGGTTGATATGTGTTCTTCTACCTTCTCCCTTGACTCAACTCAAAACCATCAGTTTACTTGTTAAACTTCTGTCCTTTAACTCTCCTTCTGGATGGGAGCCTCTGTAGAAAGCTGGCTCCAGTTGGCCATCTTGCCTCCGCCCCACTCTCATCTCTTAGTAGATGAAATGCAAGTGGGGCAGAGCCAGGAATGGTGCATAGAAGACCCCTTGCACTTTGAATCTCTGACTTCTGTTAGCCGGAACATCTCTCTGTTCTCAAAGTAATTAATCTTCTAATATCAAGATCAGCTAGAGACTGAGACTTTAATTACATCTGCAAAATCCATTCTCAGAAAGAAGTAGATTAGTGTTTGATGGAATCATGAGGGACAAAAATCTTGAAAGGCCATGTTTATACCTGTTGGAGATTGGTTCCAGCACCTTTGCAGATGCTCAAATCCACAGAGACTCAAGTCTCTAATGTAAAATGGCATAGCGCCTTCTTACAACCTGTGCGCATCCTCCTGTATACTTTAAATCAAGTATAGATTATTTATAACACTTCATATAATGTTAATACTATGTAAATAGTTGGTATATTGCATTGTTTAGGGAATGATGACAAGGAAAAAAGTCTATATATGTTCAGTACAGATATAATTTTTTCCCCCAATTATTTTTAATCTGCAGTTGGTTGAACTCGTGGATGTGGAACCAACAAATATGGAAGTGTGTATGTGCTCTGTCACAAGTAAATTATCTCACTTCTTTCTTTCATTTTTTTTTTTTTACAGTTCTACCCTGACAGCTTTGATGAGTAGACCTACAAAGGGATTAGGCTTACAACTTTTCAGCACTAGCTATTAAAATAAAAAAAAACCTTCAGACTAGATCTACAAGATGCCAAAGATTATGAATGGGAAATAGTCAAATTTAATTATCGGCCTTGTTTATTGCTATTTCTTTCCCCAGCTCTTAGAACAGAGCCTGGTACAAAGCAGGTGCTCATTAATATAGTACGTGCTTAATAAGTGGATACATAGGTCTAATTAGAGTCCTTTAGTTAACTGTTTATCAAGTGCTTGCTGTACACAGTGCACTTGTGTTGAGTGTAGTGAAGAACATGAAGATTCATAGGGCTCTATCCATTCCCACTTGCAGTAGTTAATTTTATGTGTCAAGTCAGTTAGGCTATGGTGCCCAATTGTTTGGTCAAAGACTAGTCTAGAGTTGCTGTGGAGGTATTTTTTAGATATGATTAACATTTAGATCAGTGGAATTTGAGTACAGCTGACTATGCTCTATGATGTGAGTGGGTCTCATTCAGTCAATTGAAGACTTTAGGAGAAAAGACTGAGGTTCCCTAACAAAGAAGAAATTTGGGGCAGTACCTGTGGCTCAAAGGAGTAGGATGCCAGTCCCATATACCAGAGGTGGCGGGTTCAAACCCAACCCCAGCCAAAAACTGCAAAAGAAAAAAAAAATGACAGAAATTCTGCCTCCAGACTGCTTTTGGACTCAAAACTGCAACATCAGTGCTTGTTGGTCTGTTGTGTTTTGGGAACAGGGAAAAGAACAGTCCTAGAGATCTAGAGAATCCTAAAGGGTTAGGCAGGCATGGTGGCAAATACTGGTAGTCCTAGCTACTTGGGAGGTTGAGGTAGGAGAACAGCTGGAGCCTTGGAGTTCAAGGTTGCTGTGAGCTGTGATCATACCATAGCACTCTAGCCTGGACAACACAGTGAGACTCTGAGAAAAGAAAGAAAGGAAAGAAGGAAGGAAGGAAAAGAAAGAGAGAAAGGGAAAGGAAGAGAGGAGAGGAGAGGAGAGGAAAGAAAAGAAAAGAAAGAAAAGAGTCCTAAAGGGTAGAGGTAAATGCTGTTAGATAGGGAACCTGGAGCCAGCTTGCAGAGAGCAGCACTAGGCTTAGAATAGAGGCTATAAACCTTAAAGATCACTTTTAAAGCAGTGGCATTAAAGTGCTGTCCTACTTTAGGCTAGAGTTCATTTCATTTTGCCTGGGTCTCTCATATTGCAATAAGGAAGCTAAGACACAAGGTGAGGGTCCTTGGGTCACACAGGAAATCTCTGTTGGAGAACATCATTTCCCAATGCCCCAGCTGGAGCTCTGGCTACCTGCATCTTACTTCCCCAGACTCATCTCCTACCCCCTCCCCATTGCTTGCTGCATCCCAACTACCTTGGCTGTCTTGTTGTTCCTTAAAACTAGCTCATTCCCATCTCAGAGTCACCACACTGTTCCCTCTCCCCAAAAGAGTCTTCCTTGTCTTGGGTTTTCACACATTGGAACTTTTTCTGCCAGATCTCTGCTCAACTGTTGTCATCTCAGGAAGTCCTTCCCTAAATGGTGCCTCTTCCAAACCAATTCTATTGCCCTAATTTACTTTCTTTACAGCACAAATTAATATCTGAAATTATTATTTTTTACTTCTCCATTGTTTCTTTCCTCAATTAGAATGTAAGTTCCATGCAAGCAGGATCTGTTCACCAATATGACTTGTTCACGTCTTTAACCCCAGCAACTTGAATAATGTACCTCTTAGGCACTCAGCACATATACAGATTGAATAAATGTTGAATATAGACTCTTATTTCTTGCCAAGTAATTAAAAGGGGACTAGAGATTAAGAGAAACAGAGAAACAATTTCATGAGGTGTGCATAGAAGCTTCCAGTACCTGCCTTTGGTCCCACAGGTATGGCCTTTGCCTTTTTTCACTTTTTATCCAAAGCAGATGCCTCTGGACTGCATTGTTAAGGTAAAAAGTTCTTGTTGGATAGAAATCACAAATAGTATTGACTCCAGCTCATCACTCAAATTCCCTACCATGTCTGTTTCAAACCAAACTCCTCTCCTAGAGATGAAATCTTATGGCCTCCTCTGCACATTCCCCTCTTATCTGACAAGTTCCAGGCCAGCTAATAAAACCTGTCCCTGGGCGACGCCTGTGGCTCAATGGGTAGGGCACCAGCCCCATATACCAAGGTTGGCAGGTTCAAACCAGTCCCTGGCCGAACTGCAACAAAAAATAGCCGGGCGTTGTGACGGGCTCCTGTAGTCCCAGCTACTCAGGAGGCTGAGGCAAGAGAATCGCCTAAGCCCAGGAGCAGGAGGTTGCTGTGAGCTATGTGATGCCACGGCACTCTACCGAGGGTGATAAAGTGAGACTCTGTCTCTACAAAATAAATAAATAAATAAATAAATAAATAAATAAATAAATAAATAAATAAAACCCTTTCCTGGCCTCACAGCAGTTCCCTGTGCTTAATCAGCAATCCTTCACTTTTTCCTTTCTGCCTAAAGGAAAGGAAGAGAGGCCCCATTTCCATTCAAAGATTTTTTTCTTCATTTGTTCTCTTAACCCCTTCCCAAATGATCCTTCCCTGCTGGAGAAGGGAAGGGATCCACGCTTCACACGGCACCCGAGGATCACGGATAAGCCACATGCATGCCTATTGCTCTCTTACTCTCACGCCTTCACTGGCTCCTCAAACTCACATTCCTGAGAATGGTGTTCAAGTCCCGCCCCAAGGACAAGATCAGCTTATCTCCTCAAACTCATGCTATGTATCCTGCATGAAAAAGTATGTAAGTTATAATCAACTGCTTGCGATTTTAATGTGGTGAAGGCTATTGGCTTGCAGGTGGGACACGAAAATACTTTTTACCACAGGGAATCTGATGCAAATGTGTTCTGGTGGAGCAAATTCCACTACATCAGTTTTACTGTTTTCTATCATTGGCTAATTGACCCTATAGAGAATCCGAATCAGTTGACTACTTCTTCTAAAATCTTCCTGGATGCCTAATCTGTTTGTGTGTGAGTATGTGACTGTATAATTGAGTACACAAGCTTTTTGAATCAAGCATCTTAGATTTCAGAATTGTCAGTAATTTTATATCATTTTAAGCCTTGCCTCCCTTTCATTAGCATGGGTAACTGTTGGAGTTACACTGGGAGATAAATTCATTCAACAAACATTCAGCAAACATTTATCAAGTACCTAATATATATCCCCTTGAGATACTAATAGTATAGAGGGGAATAAAACCATGCAAACATCATTACTTCAAAAGAAGAAATGCTATCATGAAGGTATGTGCAATATTATATGTATTGAGGGAATGTAGAGACAATGCTTGTCTGACAGTCCAAAGAGGACAGGGAAGGCTTTATGAAGAAAGTGATGTGACATGTAGGAAGTGAACTGAGGCAAGACTAGCAAGAGAAATAAATTTTCCAGATTTTAACCATATCATCAACATAATTTGAGTAATATTTCAAAATATCATGGACAAGAAAAATGTTTTAGTGGCATTATTTGGGCCATACCCAATAATTACTGTACTCATTTCTATTGCTTTGACCTTTTTCATAATTGTCAACAGAGGCTTAGAAACAACAGCTAAAAATTGACAACAATGTATCAGGCTGGACTTTTGAAGTAGAGGCTTCCACCCTGTGCTGAAGCTGGTGGTCTTGTGACCTGAAATGCATTCCTAAGACTGGCAGAGAGAAGCACTAGAAGCATAGCAAGGCCAAAAGAGGAAAGCGCCCAGACCAAGCTTAAAGCTAGAGATGTGAAGGCCGGATCCAGAGGTATTCTGGGATTTTTTTTAAGTGGGTCCATCATGATGTTTTTGGAAGAGTATATAATCTAGTGGAGAGAACCCATGTGACTCGTAAATTACAAGGCAGTGATTAACTACATAGCCAAGCAGCTAGAAGAAGGCTGCCCTGTGTCAGAGCCTGGCTATGTAACTTCCAATTTCAAAATGCCTATTGGTTCATTTGCAGGAATTTAGAGCAAAAAATAGGAACAAGAATACATCAACATGGTATTCTGGGTCAAACCAGTTTTGCTGCCTAAGAACACTTCATGGGATTAGTAGTAGCTGCTCCTAAGGTTATCATCTAAAGTCGCAGACGTACCACATTCCCATCTTCTTCCTATGACTTTGGATTTTTTAAAATTACTGAGTCAAAAGTGATAAGCATTTAAACCACTTTTGATAATTATCTCATATTGTTTATCAAAAGAGCTGTATTAATTTACAATGCTGCCCGCAGGGTTCATGGATACTAGACTCACCAGAACCTCCACTACGTATAGCAAAAGTAAGTTATTGAGCAAATTATTGATGATTTAGTATATTCAAAACAGTACCTCCACCATGGTTTAATGTGCAATCCTTTGATTACTGGAGGTATCTCATTAGGCTGGCACAACGGTGCTAGAAAGTTCCGTTTGAATAGTGTCATGTGGGCTAATCTTACTGGAGTCAGGTGTTATCTCAGAGCAGCTTTGATTTGCACTTCTCTGATGATTAAAGATGATGAGCACTTTTCATGTGTTTGCCATTTGTCTGTCATGTTCAGAGAGGTTTCTGTTTAAGTCTCTTGCCCACATAGAAATGCGGTTGTTTGCTTTTCTCTTGTTGTTTAATTTGAGGTCTCTATAGATTCTAGTTATCAGGCCTTGTCAGATTCATAACATGCAAAAATCTTCTCCCATTCTGAAGACCCTGTCTGTTTTGCTTGTGGTACCCTTAGCAGTGCAGAAGCTTTTTACCTTGATGATGTCCCATTTATTTATTTTTGATGTTGCTGCAATTGCCAGGGGTTGGGGAGGAGGTCTTCCTCATAAAGTCTTTTCCCGGGCCAATATTTTCAAGTATTCCTCACAGTCTCTTCTAGAATTTTTATTGTTTTGTGTCTTAAATTTAAATCTTTTATCCATCAATAATCACAAAACTCCAAAACTGCGGATCCTGGTATGGATGAAGAGAGAATTCTCAAAGAACTAAAAGTTGACCTTCCATTTGATCCCGCAATCCCATTACTAGGTATCTACCCAGAAGTACAAAAAGCATTTTACCATGAAGACATTTGCATCAGAATGTTTATTTCAGCTCAATTCACAATTGCCAAGTCATGGAAGCATCCCAGATGTCCATCAACCCATGAATAGATTAACAAATTGTGTTATATGTATACCATGGTATACTATTCAAACATGTGAAATGATGGAGACTTTACATCTTTTATGTTTATCTGGATGGAGTTGAAACACATTCTTCTCAGTAAGGTATCTCAAGAATGGGAAAAAATATCCAATGTATTCAATACTAATATGAAACCAATATAGAAACAATTACATACTCATAGGAATGGTAAAACACAAATATAGTCTGGAAGGGGGAGGGGTGAGGAGGGAAAGGGGAGAAGGAGGGGGGAGGGTCATTGGAGGGAGGAGGAAAGGCATTTGGTGAGATCTCACCTAAAGTGCACAATGTGGGGGTATTCAGCACACCCCTTGGGTGAAGGGCTCTTCTACAGCTTGAATTTTACCTTGGAAGTGAGAACATTGTAACCTAAAACTTTGTACCCTCATATTAATTTAAAATAAAAAAAAATGAATAGGGTGTCTTCACCAATCTGGAGATTTCTCCCTTTCCTTCATCTGCCATAAGAATCAACATTCATAGTTACTGAGTTCTTTTGAATCTCTCTTTCAAAGGTCTCTTACATCAATCTATCCTATTACTTTTATTCTCACTACCACAAGCATACTTCACAGTGCATAAAGCTCAAGTCCTGTGCTAAGGCAATTATCTCCCACAGGTCTCCCTGACTTCCGTCTTCCCCACAGTGATAATAATAACTCATTTACTGAGCAACTAGGATGAGCCAGGCTGGCTGCTGAGTGTTTTATAACCATTATCTCCCACAACAACCTCACGAGGCAGGTATTAACTCCATTCTACAGATAAGGAAACTGAAACACCAAATTAAGATAATCACTGAACTTACACAACCAGAAAGTGGAAGAACAGACACAGTGTTTTAACCTGAGTCTGACTGGTTCCAAAACCTGTGTTCTCATTGAAACATGTCTGTACTCAGGCCTCTAGGCCATCCTATACATTTCTGTACTTGTTATTAAGTCATTGTATCTTCGTTTTAGACCCCTCCTTTTATACCTGGCTTTGCCGTGCTCAGCTGGGACTCTGCAAACCACTTTCTGTTCAGCCCACTTGGCTCTCTGTTGAGCTCTGCCAATAGCGGGAGCCAGAGGGAGAACTCGAGGCTAGAGAAATGATCCTCCTTGCTACCTGATTTTTGTGGACTTCCTGTCTACTTAAGTTACTATGAGCATTGCCCCTACAGTAGTTCACCCCAGCAGCAGCGCTTCCATTCCATAGCAGCAGCTGAATTCATTTGCAGTTTTTCCAACATGTGCAGAGTAGCTTTCACCACAGCCCCCTCAGAGACTCCAGCATCAGCGCCAGCTGGGGCCCCTTTTCTGAGGTTTGGGCCCCAGCCTCACTAAGCTGCTCTTCCCAATGCACAGCAGTGCCAAACAGTGTTCTTCCTCAAGTCTGAGCTTCAGCTCCATGGAGCCATTTCTCTTCAGGTTTGAGGATTTCATAATTCCAACCTCTGCCCTAGGAGTGGAAGTGTTGCCTTTTGTTGCTAACTTCCTAATAACTTAGAGTTCTCTTTTGCCCGTTCACGAACCTAGTTAACAACTTCATACCTTGTTAAAAATTCTGGAGATACCATTGCTAGAAGGCAGTGACTCCAGGAAGCAAGTGAACCTGAGTGATGCAAGGAGCGAAATGTATTGGATGTTGTGTTGCTCCATACAGATCCCTCTTCAGGGCCAACGCACCCATCTTCAGCTGCTGGGACAATCAGCAGCTGCTCACAGCTATATCCCATTGGAACTACCTAACCCAAGGCTACATCACTTGTCAGAAGTAGCTCATGGCCAATGTTTGAATTATGTGACATAAAAGCCAAGTCCCTCTTTTCTTAATTTGGGCTCTGGACTTCCTGTAGGGTCAGCAGAGGTCTCAGGAGCTGCCTCCTGTGGGTCACTTTCTTCCTCTGCTGGACCAGGCCTTCCTCATTTCCTTCCCAGTGTGTCACCCTGGAGTTCTCCCAATAAACCTTCAGTATCTCAGTCTTTTGAGGGGGTATCCCCAGTATGCCAACCAAAACACATGATGCCTGCCATCACAGATTAGTGATGTCTGCAGAGATTTAGGTGGGCATCACGACTAAGCTTGGAGTGGTAGGAGAAGAATACTGAGAAAAAGTGCCTAATCCCCATTTGCACAAATCCAGAGCAAAATAAAAATAGGACTATAATTCCTGAAAAATAGCCTAACGCAGGAAGGGGGTAGGTAGTCACACGCTAGTAGCATTTGTCGAGTATTTTTGTAGTTTTGTGCTTTCACTATTTTTTAGCTTTAACAAGTCAAATTGCCTTCCTACCCTGAGGCCAGTTCGGAAATCTACATATGTTGTTTTCTTTTCCACTACTCGTAATTACATAAATAAAAGGGAAAATAACATATAAAATTATAACATATCTTTAGTTCACATTATATAGAAAAACATTAACTTTGGAGGAAGAAGGAATTGATTTAAATTATTGAAAGCCTAAAAATGCTAATGAACAAAATAGTCATCCCCCATAATATCATGTATTCTAAGAAGTTGCTGCTTGAACTTTTCAAAGGCTTACTCATGAACTCATTTTCTTAGTCTGCAAATCAATTTAAATATTCATAAATGTCATTAAAATTATATCCTGCAGTTTTGTTACAATAGTCAATTAGTTTTTAACGAAAGGAAATTTATACAAAGAAGATAAAATATTCTTCAATTAGTAGTATTGCTTATACCTCAAGCAATGACTAAAGCCTCCTTGAGACATTTCAAGAGCGTTATCTATTTTCAGTTTATTTTTTGTTTTATTTTATTCTTTTTTAATTTTTTTGAAACAAGGTCTTACTCTGTCACCCAAGCAGAAGGAGGGAGTAAAATGGTTTAATCATAGCTCATTGCAACCTCAATTTCCTGGGCTCAAACAATCCTCTTGCTTCAACCTCTTGTAGCTGGGGCTACAGGCATGTGCTACCAGGCCTAGCTAATTTTTCCTATTTTCAGTAGAGATAAGGTCTCTTGTTCAGGCTGGTCTCAAACTCCTGATCTCAAACAATCCTCCTGTCTCTGTCTCCCAGAAGGTTAGGATTATAGGCCACTATTGAGCCACTGTGCCCACCCTGGGTTTATTTTTAATATCATTATAAGCTATAACAAAGTATTGTTTTAGGGAGGTAAACATCTGTAGCAACTAAATACTTGCCTGCTAAAAATTTGGTTATCTGAAAAAAATTAATATGCCACTTAAAATCAACAGCTAATTGGACAAAAAACTCAGTTAAATCCTAGGTATAGTGGGCGGCGCCTGTGGCTCAGTGAGTAGGGCAAAGACTCCATATACCGAGGGTGGCGGGTTCAAACCTGGCCTCGGCCAAACTGCAGCAAAAAAATAGCCAGGCATTGTGGTGGACGCCTGTAGTCCCAGCTACTCGGGAGACTGAGGGAAGAGAATTGCCTAAGCCCAGGAGTTAGAGGTTGCTGTGAGCAGTGTGATGCCATGGCACTCTACCAAGAGCGATAAAGTAAGACTCTGTCTCTACAAAAAAAAAAAAAAAAAATCCCTAGGTATAGTGATAAATTTGTATGTTTTCTTTAACCTAATAGGATGTTACTAGAGTCTTTCTTAATGCCTTCAAATATTGCTATGAATATCTCCTTAGTATATTTTTGTAAAAACCTACCTTTTATTTGGATACATTTTACACCATGGATTATGTTCCCTGACATCTTTTTTCTATATTAAATTGAATCATATATGTTGTCCAAGTAATGGTTTCTTAATTTTCCTCTTTCCTAGGTCTTCACAGTTTATTTTCACAATAACCTCTGATTTTCTTGATTTCCTGGACAGCACATTGAAAGACCAGGAGGAAGGAAGGTATGAGAAGCCTAGGCAGGGACACGCGGCAGTGGGTGTTTTCCTGACTTCAGTGTCTTCTTTTGGATTTAGAAAGGTAGGGAAAGGCAGTTCTTTTAAAAGACTAACAAACTAAGAAGGCTGACCACATATTAGCAGAGTTTAATGTTTTAACCAACTAATATGTAAATTTATGTACAAATACAAGATTAAATACATGCTTGTTAATATGCTTCATAGCAAGTAGGCCTCACTATGGAAGCTGTATGAATAAGTAACTACAACTAAGTCCCTGAACTGTGTTTAAAACTCTGTCTGATAATATGTGTGTGTGTGTGCATTTGCACTGCTCCTCAGTCTACAGTGAATTTAAGGAGACTTTCCAGAATTATATATACAGTGAAATAGGAAAGTTGAATCAAAACAAAAAACAACAAACCAGAAACAACCAGTATGCTGGCGTTTGCTGGCTACACAGTAACTAGTTCCCTCTTTGATCCTCCTACCTTCAATAGTTTTTGTTTTGGTATACCCACTCCCCCATGTAACTGAGAAGAAACTGACCAGACTTCCAGATCCAGGGTGGGTCCTAATTATTCTAACTCAATCAGGATCATACTCATCTCTCAAAGCTGTGAACATAGGACCTTCAGGCAGTTTTTTACATCCCTCTTATCGAAAGGTAGAATCTGTGCCTCCTCCCCTTGAATGTGGGCTCTTTGATATCTTGAGCAATAGAACATGGCAGAATTGACATTTACTTTAGTAGGAACTGGCAGTTCCTACTTCCTGTCTCTTAGGACATTTGCTTTGGGAACACAGTAACCAAGTTGTGAAGAAGCCCAAGCACTAATGAGGATACCTGAGAGTAATCCCAACCTGCAATGCCTGCTGAGCTGCCTGCTGACAACTAGCACCAAATTGCCAGTCATGTAGATGAACCATCTTGAAAGTGAATCCTCCATCCATTTTATGAACTAAATAAATTATTGTTATTATTTTAAGTCACTAAGTTGGTTTATAATGCAACAGTATGAAACTAGAGCACTAATACTTGATCCTTAGTATGTAAACCTTTTTTCTGTCTCTTGAGAAATTTAAGATCTTTCTTGTATCTCTCATGAAATTTAATGTTAATATCCTTTCGTTTACCTTTCCTTTTCTCTTCATTTCCTTCTTCTCTTCTGTCCTTCCTTTTCTTTTTTTCTGGCATTTGGTGACCCTTTCAATAAAAAATTACATCTTTTAATTCTGGAGAATTTCATTCTCCAGTCTTCTTTTGGTAACTTTCTCACCTTCATTTTTTCTGTTCTTTTTGGAACCCCATATAAGACAAATTGAATCTCTTGGATTGATTTTCTAATTCTCTTTCCTTTTGTTCCTCTGTTTTTCTATTTCCCTTCCAAACTTGATATTGGATTTTTAATTTTAGGTATCAGATATCTAACTTCAAAGAGCTCCTTCTTGTTCTTTGATTCTACCTTTCAAATAAGATCCTATTCTTTTTTCCAGGGATCACATATTTCTCTTTCCTGTCTGGGGACATTAATCTTAAGGATTTAAAAAAAAAACCACTCTGCTTTTGGTATCACTTATAAATCTCCAGTGTTCTTTTTCTCTGTTCCTTGGGGGTCTGTTTTTTATTTTGGAGGTGTTTGTTATTCAAATACCTGGTCATCCTTGGCTACAATTCACCTTAAAGGCAAGAGACTGTTTAGTTTAGTCTTTTTTGCAAATAAGTTTCAATTTCAGGTGGGCTTAATTAAGAATTTTTTTGAGGCTTACTCTATACAATGTCTAATTTTAGGCATTTCCGAGGTTAGAAATAGGAATATTCTAAAAGCAGAGGAATATAACAAATGAGGTCTGACAATTAAGTCCGAGAACTCGTCCTAAAACTGCTTTGAAGGTGGACTAGGTACTGGCATTGGTGCACAGCTTCCAAGGGCATTACTTCTAAGGTGACTGTAGTGATATTCAGCAATGAGGTATGTAGCACTTTTTCTAGGATGAGCTCCAGAACTTAATTGTCCAACCTTGTGTGTGTGTGTGTGTGTGTATGTATGTATGTGTATATATATATGGTCTAGGGCTTACCATATTCTTCTTGACCTACTAGAATCATTATCAGATTTGTAATCATAATTCCAGTTATATTTGTATGTAAACCTATTCCTTCCCCCCTTTTGTGGCATTATTATAATATATATTATACTTATAAATGTTACAAACCCAGAAATACATCTTTACAGTCATTACTTTATGTAATCATACATCTTTTACAGGCACTAAGAGAAGAAAAAGAGCAAGTATTATTTATAGCTTTTCATTTTTACCTTCTTATTTATCATTCCTGGTTCTCTTTATTTGTTCCTATGGATTCTAGTCACCTCCTAGAGTCATTTTCTTAGCTCAATACAGCTTTGCTCTCTTTCACCTACTTTGTGCTATTAATAGCACATGTTAATGTTAATATTACATTTCTATATGTGTTATATATGTCCAGTAATACATTGTACAATATTTACACAATAGGTGGATTTATTCATCTGATGAAACTTTGAGCTATAACTATTTATCAGTTTTCTTTTTCTGTCTCTTTATTCTTTATCTGTGTATGTTTAAGAAGTGTAGAGGAAAATGAAGAGATTATAACTGATTTGCAATTGGCCTGGGGAAAGGAAATTCTCAGTAAGAAGCAACGCATGGAGGTAATGATGAGATCAGATTATTTTTGACCATATTATATAATATGCAGAATATCATGCAGAAATTAAGAGCACATGCTTTTCTACTTAATTAGACTGTTAATTGCTAGTTGGGTGACTTTGAGTAAGTAAGTTACTTTGTTTTCTGAGTTTCCATTTTCTCATTGGTATATGGGTATAATAATATTTTGTGGTATTTGGAATTAAAGAATGTAAATACATCAGGTATTAAAGAAAGATAGCTATTGAGCTCAGCTCCGAAATAAAATTCAGAACACATTCCAGCAAGACCTAGGGAGTACCCCAGTGGAAAGATGATGACCAACAGGAGAGATAATGAACCATGGCTATTTTGGTTGTCATTAGTATGGATATTGCTCTAAGAGGCAAAGCAGAATTTAGGGACCAGAGATGTAGGCCCAATGAGTACTATGGGGAGCTTCTCTTTTATCTTTGTCTTAGAATACTGTTGCACACATTTGGAAGACAGATTGTCAAAATCCCCTGTGTCTACACAGTAGGGTAGTTTCATGTTCATTATTTCTATGGCAAAACATCTTATTTGTAGGTCTTCTGTTTATATGAATATTTGCTGGAGAACTGTGAAAGCAGAATGAGGAGAAGGGGGGATACTTGGCACTGACACAATCTTTTTGTTTTTCTTGGAATCATGGTATAAATTGCTAAAGAAAAAGATAAAGATGCTCATTCAAGGAAAGGATCTTAATTTGTCATTTGTGGTGTCTAATAACAGCAGGTAGCAGAGCACTCAGGGAATTAGAAAAATCTTTTATCAATGTACCTACGTGATGCATTTTTCAATGACAATTACTTGGCCCTCAGATAGTGTCACCTCTCTCATCTTCATATAAAGAATTTCCTTTTATAAAATATATAGGTTATAATCAAGAAAGATCATGGGCAAAACTTTTAACAATATCAATATTTTAGGGGAAATTATCAAGAAAATATAAATTCAGAGGTGGCACCTGTGGCTTAGTGAGTAGGGCGCCGGTCCCTTATACCGAGGGTGGTGGGTTCAAACCCAGCCCTGGCTAAACTGCAAATAATAATAATAATAATAATAATAATAATAATAATAGCAAGGTGTTGTGGCAGGCGTCTATAGTCCCAGCTACTTGAGAGGCTGAGACAAGAGAATCACCTAAGCCCAAGAGCTGGAGGTTGCTGTGAGCTGTGACGCCACAGCACTCTACCAAGGGCGACAAAGTGAGACTCTGTCTCAAGAAAAAAAAGAGAAAATATAAATTCATAAAGAGAACTGAACTTTTAGGAGCTAGCATGTATCCCACATGGGAAGATAGCACAGAGCCTTCTCCCAAAAAAGCAACAAGTACGCCCCATGAGAGGCTACTCTCTCCTCCTCTCCTGGCTTCTAGGTTAAGTCACTAGTCTTAAATCTTTTGTGCTCAGCTGGGGGAACATCGTACCTAAAAAGGGAGGAAAAAGACTACATCCCAAAGAAGCTGCAAAAATTAGTTAGCATGACTGACAGGAGTCAGGGTGCTTGAGCACAGAAGCTAGAAAGTAAGACTAAGTAAGAGTTCATTGACTCAAAGCCACTTGTCAGTGGAAGAAGGGATGGCTCTTAGAATTAGTGACAGTTCACACTAAGTGAAGTTAAATCGTCTGATAGGAGCCAGGCACAGTGGCTCACACCTGTAATCCTAGCATTCTGAAAAGCTGAGGCAGAAGGGTCACTTGAGGCCAGGAGATCAAGACCAGCCTGAGCATCAGTGAGACCCTATCTCCACAAAAAGTAGAAAACTTAGCTGGGAGTAGTGGTGCACATCTGTTGCCCCAGCTACTCAGGAGGCTAAGGCAGGAGGATCGCTTGAACCCAGGAGTTTGAGGTTGTAGTGGGCTATGATAATGCCAATGGCACACTAGACTGGGTGATAGAGTGAGACTTTGTCTTTAAAAAAAAAGAAGTGCCTGAGAGGCCATAGTAGATGGTGGTAGAAGGGATTTAAAGCCTCAGTGGGATGGGCATGTTGAAATATTTTATAGGAGGCCAGAAGACCCAACAGGGGATCATCTTCCACAGGAGAGCCTAGAAGTCACATCATTTACCAAATTTCAGGACTGTGCTAATGAGACAGGCACCAGCCTTGCTAAGATCAGGGTTAGCTCTTCCCTGTGGTCCAGGGCTGGAAGGAGGAGGTGCAGTAACAGAGCTGGGTTCATCAATAGCAAAGGGGATATTGCGCTTTGGTAATGAAAGGCTAGTTGTTGACCCTTAACTACCAGAAGTCAAAGGAAAAACAATTACGAGACAATATTGAGTGGTAAATTTATAGAGCTACTCTAGCGGACTTAATGTACAAGGGAGCTATAGCGATTAAGTGAACAGGGCATCCCTAGAAGCATAATAAATAGAAAACCACCAAAGGTGCTGTTTCATAAGATAAAAAGAAAGCAAAAATGGGTGAGCAGAAGGTTGAGGGCTGTTTCCCTAACAAAAAGTTTTAATTCCTTGGTTCATTCCTAAGCCAATTAGACCTAACCCAACTTTTATACCCCAAACCTGTTCCCTGAAAAGGTGAGTAGGTCCCCAGGAAAAAATATATACATTAAAGATTTCTCCAGACTTTCCCCAAAGGCGCCCACAGCCATTTACTCAGGTGATTGATTGTACATGGGAGCAAGTAGAATGCCTGACATTTTGAGGACTGTTGAACATCAAAATGAATTTGATTTAGACACCCAAAGGGTCATAGATGTCCTGTTTTAATGGTGGCAAATGCAGACCCGTTAAAGGGCATCTAACCTGGAAGAAGGACTGAACAACAAAGTAGATGTTACTCAGCCTTGATTATCCTGAACCAAAGAATTGGCCAATGTACACATGAATAGAGTGATAATGGTGACAGAGATGGAATCTAGGCATGAACTCAATAGCATGGGGTCCCACTTACCAAGATCTTTCTAGCTACTGTCACCTCTGAATGTCCAGCCTGCCAGCAGCAGAGACCAATGATGAACTCATGGCACTATTCTGTGACAGACCACCTGCTTTTAAATCTACTATACTGGGTCTCTTCTATTTGGGAAGGAATAGACTCATATGCACAGGCAAAGAAACTTATTGCAGGTGTTGGCTTGCCTTTCCCACCTGCAGAGCTTCAGTCAGCACCACCTTATTCACAGGCACAAAATCCTTCACAGTATAGCATCTATCCAGGGATCCACTTCACAGTGAAGGAGCTGCGAAAGGAGACCAATAACCATGGGAGCTACTGGCATATCCCACATTCCCGGAGCAGCTGGTCTAACAGAGCATTGGAATGACCTACTCAAGGCAGAATCAAAGTGTCAAGTTGGAATCGTACTTTGCAAAGATGAGGTCACATCCTATAAGATGTGTTATATACATTTATACTAAATCAGGTTTCTGTATATGGCTTGGGAACCAAGGGGTGAAAGCATGAATGTCATTTCCAATGACCCATCAGAGGGATTATGCCTACGGTCCCCACAATTCTGGGCTGTGTAGGACTACAGATCCTGGTCTCCAGAGAGGGAACAGTCTTGCCAGGGATCCCTTGACAAACTAAAACTGTCACCTGGGCACTTTGGGCTTCTGTGTCCAGGGATCAGCATGAGAGAAGAGTCAGGATTTTCTCACAGGAAATTGTGTGTGTGTTTCATTCTTTTTTTGTATCAAATATAAGGGTAAAAACAATTAGGTTATATAATTTACAAATGACAGGTAAAAATCAGATTTTTAGTTGTATCTTATACCTGGGGAATGTGCCATATATCTGTGCATTGTACCTGTAAAGCTACTGAACCCTCTCCCTGCCTCCCCACTTCTTGAGTTTAATCAAGATTTTCTCTTGTGTGTGTCTATGATTTTTAATTTCCTAGTTTCAAATTGAGTATTGAGTATATGTGATGCTGTTTTTCCAATCTAACAACACTTTACTTAGGAGAATGTTTCTGAATCCACCCAGGTTGTTACAAAGGATGCAAAATTTCCATCATTTTTTAGAGATGAATAATATTTCATGGTATACATATGCCATAGTTTATTAGTCCACTAATGTGCTGATGGGCACTTGGGTTGTTTCCACATCTTTGAGACTATGAACTGAGCAGCTTTGAATATTCTAGTGCAAATGTCCCTGTGGTAAAATGTCTTTTTTTAGTTTGGGTAAATGCCTTGTAGTAGGATTGCAGAGTCAAATGGTAGGTCTACTTTTAGTTCTTTGATGAATATTCATATATCTTTCCATAGAGGCTGTACTAGTTTGCAGTCCCACCAATAATGCAAGAGTGTCTCCTTCTCTGCGTACTCACACCAGCAGCTGTAGCTTTGGGACCTGGTGATGTGGGCCATTCTCACTGGGGTTAGGAGATATCTCAAAGTGGTTTCAATTTGCATTTCTCTGATAATTAGGGATGATGAGCATTTTTTATGTGTTTATTGGTTATTCTTCTGTGCTTAGGAGAAAAATTTCTATTTCTGTCTCTTGCCCAGTTTTTAATGGTGTTGTTTGCTCTTTTCTTATTGATACACTTGAGCTCATTGTAGATTCTGGTGATTAACCCTTTGTCAGATATTTAGCACAAAAAATCTTTCATTCGAAAGATTGTCTTTTTGCTTTGTGGAGTGTGTCCTTAGCTGTGCAACTCCTCAGAGGCAATCGACTCTGGTTACAAAGTGGAGGTAAGGCTGCTGTTGTACAATGAGGGCAGAGAGGAATATCTCTGAAATGCAGGAGATCCTCTTGAGTGCTTCCTGGTACTCTCTTGAGTGATTGTGTCTGTGTGTGGAAAGTGCAGCAACTGTGACCTGATTAAGAGATCTGGAGGTCACACTTCTCAGAAATGAGCATTTGGCTACACTACCAGATAAGGTACCAAGACCTACTGAAGTGATAGCTCAGTGTGAGTGAAGTTGGAATGCCTAGTGGAAAAGGAAGATAAGTACATAATAGTTACAACTCTACAATCGACTATAGAGAGGGATGCTGCTGTTCATCCCACTAATGTACTTCTACATTTCCAGGACAAGAGGCCAATATGAACCACGGAGCTGTTGAAGGACATGCCACAGTGTTTAAGGCAAGAAATTCTCTCTCTTCACAGAGACCGAGCCAAAGACTGAATATGTAAGGGGCACTGGGATCTGGCCTCTTAAACTCAAAGAAAAATTCCTCTGATAAGCAATTATTAACCTGGAGCTCACTACTGGACTTGCTGAAACTTTTTTAGAGTTGTGTTATAGTCATAAAGGTAATTACCTTTGGTCCAATCACTTATGACCAAAGGCTAAGGCACACTATGCAAACATGAGTCCCCGGGTCTGACCATTGATATCTAAGGGAATAATTACTAGAGAAGGGGAGATTCGTGTTGTAATAAAAAGATTTTTTTCTAGTGCTTCTTCCCGAGACTTCTTTAATATTTTTTATGCCTAAAATTTTTCAGTATGTATCAGAAACCAATACTTAAAATCATGTATAGATGAAAAAACATTCTTGATTTAAAATACACATTATGGATCTCAAATCACCTAAAGGGAATGGGTTTTGGTGCAAAATGCACTATTCACAATGAAAACAATTTAAAAAAATATTTTTTAAAGCAGCTTTAGGTTCACAGCAAAATGGAGTGGATGGTATAGAGATTTCTCATATGTTCTCTACCACCACACATAGCCTTCTTCATTATCAACATCCAAGGAGATGATTTTTAAAAATGTGGAGTCTCAGCCCTGGTATAATGGCTCATACCTGTCATCCCAGGACTTTGGGAAGCTGAGGTTGAAGGATCACTTGAGCCCAGGAGTTTGAGACCAGGCTGACCAACATAGTGGGACCGTCTCTCCACACACACACACACACACACTCAGAATTAGCTGATCATGGAAGCATGCATCTGCAGTCCCAGTTACTCAGGAGGCTGAGGTAGGAGGACTGCTTGAGTTCAGGAGTTAGAAAGCTACAATTGTGCCACTGTACACTAGCCCAGGTGACAGAGCAAAACCCTGTCTCAAAAAATAAAATAAATAAATATGTAGATTGTCACATCCCACGTCCAGATATTTTGATTCATTTGATGTGAGATATAATCTGGAAATTTGTGTTTTAAAAATATCCCAGGTGATACAAATGCAGTATTAAAGATTATACACTGAAAAACCTCTAGTGAAGGTCTTTTGATGCTGTGATACAAAAAGAATATATATTTTTTAAATTTGATTTTATTTTAGGTGCCAAGACAAATACACATGAATGCATTAAGACAGGTATTTTTTTAAAAAGACTTAGGAATTTAATAACCTGTTGGAGACATTTTGCTTAACTTACTAGTTTGGATGGCTACCAGAATAAACTCTTGGCAAAGGTTGTCAAAAGTTCTTAGTGAAAAATGTAAATGGAGTATTCAGATCAATAAAGGCATAGCACAATATCATAATTACACAGACACTTCATCAACTGTCTAAACTGTTTTTTTGGGAAAGAGCTCAAATAAAGTCTTATTTTTGAATTCTATGCTTCAATGGATCACTGTTATAACAATGACATTAGAGTTAATTTTTTTATTGCTTTTTTTTTGACATTAGAGTTAATTTTTTAAAGAGAAATGTAAGATATGTTACCATGTGTCATAGGAATGGATTAATGGAGGAACATTTTAAAAAATTTAATCCATTGTTAACAGTTTTCAGGACAATTTAGCATTCAATTTTCTTCTTTTCCTAGTTTTCAAAAAATAATTGTAAAGACACATCAGTAGAATATTTTCTTTTTGTTCTACATTCGGATTCTTTTAGATATATAAAACTATTGTTTAAAATAATCATAAGTTCGATTTGGCTTTTTTTTTCTTTGAGACAAAGTCTTGCTCTGTCACCCAGATTAGAGTGCAATGGTTTCATCATAGCTCAATGCAACCCTGAACTCCTGGGTTCAAATGATCTCCTTGCCTCTGTCTCCCAAGCAGCTGGGGCAATTAGGGGTGCTACCATGTTTGGCTGGATTTGGCTTTAAAGAAAAATGTGTAATACATGCTATTCTTTATGTAGTTTAAATATTATTTTGGCTTTATCCTTTCTTAGCTTTTATTATAACAAATAAAATATAGTAAATTGAACTAATCAGTAAAATCATTAATGAAGGATATATACGTTAGTAGCAATTTCATTTAGGATATCTAAATGAATACAAAATAAAAGTATAAGAAATTATCATCTCATTACACTGCAAAAGCTCCCTACACCACCTTGATATATTGTAAATGATATGAATGTAAATGTTAATGAAAAACTGATTTCACGTTCTAGTTTCAAGTAGTAAGTCTTTGTTGTACCTATACCTCATGCCTGAAACCTCTCATAAAAGCTTCAATTTTTTATTAACCTCAGTAACCTAATCACAATTTTATTTGGATACCCTGTTGTGATTCAATCATCTCCCATAAGGTGTTTGTAATCGGCATATGTATTTAAATACCATCATTATTCTGTATATGCTTATAGCATTAGAACTAACTCTATATTCTTCACTTAATCCTGTATCTGTTTTGTCACTGTGTATATTAATTAGGATTTTGTTGGCTTCAAGTGACAGAGTTTGAAACTCTAACTAATTTAAGGAAAAAAGCAAATTTACTGGAAGGATCTTGGCATGGCTTACAGGATCAATAGAAGGCATTTCAGGAGCCAGAGCAGTCTAGTAAGCTTAGGAACTAGAACCAGCAATCTGGAGCCACCAGAGTACCTTCCGAGTATTTTCTATAAGGCTGGGGTTCGGTAGCAGATTTAGATCACACCCTTTCAGTACCATGAGCAAAACCAAACAAAACAGTTTGGCTTCTAATTCAAAATCAGTTAGTTTTGGAGAGGCATTCTTTTTTTTTTTTTTTTAATTCTTAAATATATGTATTTTATTATTCTTCATTACATTATTTCCCCCCCCCACCCCTCCGTGGTAAGACAGAATTGATTTACAGAAAAGAATACAGAAAACACCAAAGCTCCTGGTAGAGGGAGAGATTTCAAGTGGGGAAAGAGATGCTCTCTCCGTTCAGGAGAGGCATTCTTATTGGTCCATCTCGGGTCATGTGTGTATTCTTTGGACCAATCACTGTGGGTAGTGGGATGCTATGCTATGTGATTGGCTCAGC
>CAUYRH010012402.1:0-21481 GCA_963574655.1 Perodicticus potto | reverse complement strand
AAGTTTCAAACATGAATGGTAACTTTTTTTTTTTTTTTTTTTGAGACAGAGCCTCAAGCTGTCACCCTGGATAGAGTGCTGTGGCATCACAGCTCACAGCAACCTCTAATTCCTGGGCTCAAGCGAGTCTCTTGCCTCTGCCTCCCAAGTAGCTGCAACGCCCGGCCATTTTTTGGTTGCAGCTGTCATTGTTGTTTGGCGGGCCTGGTCTGGATTTGAACCTGCCAGCTCAGGTGTACGTGGCTGGCGCCTCAGCCCATTGAGCCACAGGCGCCAAGCCGGTAACTTTTTTTTTTTGTTGTTGAGACGGAGTTTCACTTTATCGCTCTTGGTAGAGTGCCGTGGCGTCACACAGCTCACAGCAACCTCCAACTCCTGGGCTTAGTTGATTCTCTTGCCTCAGCCTCCTGACTAGGTGGGACCACAGGCGCTTGCCACAACGCCCGGCCATCTTTCTGCTTTGCAATTCGGCCGAGGCTGGGTTTGAACCCGCCACCTTTGGTATTTGGGGCCAGCACCCTACTCCATGAGCCACAGGCGCTGCCCATGAATGGTAACTTTTGAGGGGTAGTTTGTGGCCCCTGTGAGACCCTGGCCACCAGGAGGGAACTGGACCTCCCTGACTGAGCCTCCTATATTTAAGGACCCTTCACCACCCTTCTTTCCTGGAAAATCATCTGTCACACATGGAAAGTTTCTTACATTCTTCTAAGAAGCTTCCACATTTGTAACAAGGTATACTATCAGGTTTCAGCTATTCAGAAGGGAGCTGGGAGCCTAACCTGGTCTCATGAACCAAAGCCTGTGCCCAGCTCCTGTAGACAATGGCACATCCTCTCTGGGGCTCTTGCAACTGCCTTATGAATTAGGTCTGATTCCTGTTCTATAGCTGGGGACATTAATTGACTGATTAATTACCTTAACAAGCTAATAAATATTTTCTGGGTACTGCTGTGTGCCAGACTAGTTCTAGGAGTGGGGCGACAAGCAGGTAATAGGCTCTGCCTTGGATCTGGGCAATGGGGAGCTCAGAGGTTTGCTGAGCTTTCCTGAGGGACCGTATGCATGTGTCCGTGTGTTGAGGGGAGCGTGCTCCCTGCCAGCTGGGCCCCTGCCCATCCCTCCAAGTTCCTCTTTCTTTCCTCCCAGGTGTGGTCTTCCCCTATCAGCCCCCACAAGGGCGCTACCAGCTCAACTTCCCCGAGGCCCAGAAGGCCTGCGAGGAGCAGGATGCAGCTGTGGCCTCCTTTGAGCAGCTCTTCCGGGCCTGGGAGGAGGGCCTGGACTGGTGCAATGCGGGCTGGCTGCAGGATGCCTCAGTGCAGTACCCCATCATGCTGCCCCGGCAGCCCTGCGGCGGCCTGGGCCTGGCTCCTGGTGTGCGCAGCTACGGCCCACGGCACCGCCACCTGCACCGCTATGATGTGTTCTGCTTTGCCGCTGCCCTCAAGGGTGAGTGAGATGGCCAAGTGCAGGTCTGTGGGTTTGGTAGCCACTGGGGACCTGTGAGAGGGCAGCATCAGGGAGCTTGTGGTCCCCTCTGCCCACCCTGCTGGTAGCCCCTGGAGGTCTGGAGCACCAGCAGGTCCAATGTCTTTCTGAGTTGGCGCTGCTGCTTCTTGCGGATCTTCGGTTTATTTGTTCATCAAATGCTTTCTGAGGCCTGTCATGTTCTGGGGTCTAGGCTGGGCTCTGAGGCATCACAGATGAATAAGATACAGCCAGTCCTCATAAAGCAGCACATTTCATAGGAAGAGAAGCAAGTAAAGGCTGAAATTGACTCACTGCCATGTTCTAAGCACTTGGAAAAGTGTCTGGGACATAGCAGGTGCTCAATAAACAATCAAATGGGTGAGAGACTCTGACCAGCCCACCCTCGGAGGGGTGACCACCAGGTGCAAATAGGAAAAGTGGTTGGTGAGTACAGACATGACTGGTGGCACCTGAGTGCTTTGGCAGGTGGGTGGAGCTTTCAGGTTGAGGATGAGGACTGGGAATTGTACCCAAAAGTGTTCACTGCAGATGCCCACAGTATAGTGGCTCCCTGGGCTGAGACGATTGTCAGGTCTTTGGGGCTAGCATTGCTGCAGGTGCCCCTGTCCTCCCTGATCACACCCTGCATTGTTCAGGACTCGTGTCCCTTTCTCCCTAGGACAAGTGTACTACTTGGAGCACCCTGAGAAGCTGACGCTGACACAGGCAAGGGAGGCCTGCCAGGAAGACAGTGCCCAGATTGCCAAGGTGGGACAACTCTTTGCTGCCTGGAAGTTTCGTGGCCTGGACCGCTGTGATGCTGGCTGGCTGGCAGATGGCAGTGTTCGTTACCCTGTGGTTCACCCCCATCCCAACTGTGGCCCCCCAGAGCCTGGTGTCCGAAGCTTTGGTTTCCCAGACCCCCAGAACTCCTTGTATGGTGTCTATTGCTACCGCCAGCACTAGGACCCAGGGCCTACCCCTGCCCCATTCTCTAATGGGCTGTGTATTTATTCAGTGGTTCATTTTTCCTTGTGGGTGGGGGCAATTTTAGTATTGTTTTTATACTTATCAACTGAAATTTAAAAATAATTTTTTTTTTTTTACTATTTTTTTTAAACTGGACAGAATCCAATGCCTCCCATTGCTCGGGTGGATACAAGGCTCCCCATCCAGGAATTCTTCTGCACTCTACTCTGGGACATTTGAGGTTTATGGGCTTTTAGAGGACTCTCTGCCATCTCCAAGTCCAGCCTATCTCCCTGTCCCAAGGAGGCTGGCATCCAGAAAAGACAGTTGTCTAGGTGACAGGTGCCACCGTGTGTGTATCAGGGCCTGGTAGCTGCAGCTCTCCCCGAACCCCAGCGTGGGGTAGGGAGAGGACCTCTGGAGCTGGGCTTTGGGGCTCTCCTTCTCCCTTCTACTTCTCTGTGAAGCTGCGGGCCCAGATTCGCCCACTGTAGAGGGAGTCGCTAGGCTTCTGGGTGACATCAGAGGAAGGGAGAAGTTCCTGTCCCCATTCTTCCCTCCACTCTTGTCTCCAAAGAGTCTGTGTTTTGTTCACATTCTTCCCTTTGTGGGGAGCGGCCAGCCAGTGTGTGTACTTTCTTTGGATAATAAATGGTGCTGTGACTCACTTCCTCCAACCCCAGCCCTCCTCTGCATCTTCATCTTGTTCTATCTCAGGGCCCAGCCTCTGCCCGGTGTGCGTGGGGGAGGGCAGTTCTATCCTAGGCTTCCCAGGTCAGCTGGGTCAGTCCACAGGGTGGGCGGGGAGCTCCATGGGCTGCCCCTTCAGGCTGACTTGGTTCTGGCCTTGCCTGCCCCATGGCACACCCTGCTTGGGTGCTGACCTAGCAGCTGGGGGCCTTGATTGTGTCCCTACCATCACCATCCCAAGGTAAAGCCCAGCAGGAGAGTGGGAGGTGCCCTTTAGAAGGTGGAGGAGGCTGTGCCTTCCAGAGGGTTTTGGAGGCCAGGGATCTGAGGGACCACTCCCCTCTGCCTCACTGTCTACATCAGGAAACCAGCCCCGTTGCCTTGCACAGGCATGCCTCTGCCACTCACTGATCTGTCATCCAATCAGTTCTTTTTTCTTTTTTTGGAGACTCTTGTCACCCTGGGTAGAGTGCCATGGCATCATAACTCACAGTAACCTCAATCTTTTGGGTTCAAACAATCCTCTAGCCTCAGTCTCCCAAGTTTCTGGGACTACAGGCACCCGCCACAATGCTAGTTTTTCTACTTTTAGTAGAGATGGGGTCTCACTCTTGCTCAGGTTGGGTCTTGAACTCCTGATCTTAAGCAATTCTCCTGCCTTGGCCTCCCAGAGTGCTGGGATTACAGTAATCAGTTCTTCACTTAGCCCAGTGCTCTTCACAGTGTCTCCAGCATCGACACCACTGGGAACTTGCTAGAAGTGGAAGTTCCTGGCCCTAACCCAGACCTGCTGAGTCAGAAACTCAGGGTGGTCCTGGGGGACGAGCAGGTGTTATTACTAAGTCTTCCAGGCGATTCTTGTGTATGCTTAAGTTTGAAACCCACTGAGGGTTGTGCCACCAACTAATCAGTTAATCAATTAAGGAAGTTTTGTGCCCTTACTGTGTAACTACTGCTGTAGCCTCTGCTTTGGGCCACCCATTCATTCCAGAGCTAGAGGTATATGTATGTATTTACCAATAAACACTCAACCACACACTCACCCACACTCAAAAAGACACCAGCTTGCATAAAAGCACATCAGCAGGCATTAACCAACACCCAGATGTACTCACAAGGATTCAAGGCTTATAGAGCTCCCGACGAGGAAGGTGTCAGAGGAGGAGGCAGCATTGGTGGGCGGACACTGCCTGCCCCTATCAGTTCAACTCTCAAGGTTTGTTCGGGAATCTATAAACAATTGAAAAGGTTTCCATTGACATCCTAAAGCTTATGGGCAGAAGATCCAGCCCTTTCTGCTTATAGCCGGCTAACCGGTTTACCCCCAAAATGTGTAAGCAAGATTCGCTGTTCCCAGATTGGCTAGAATCTGTTTTTTTCTTCCCTCTTTATAAATCCTGATTTTTGCCTGTGTTCTTGGACTCAGTCTACCAGCTGGGTCCTCCCACATGAACAAACAGTGCGATAGCAAAGAACCAGATTATGCAAGCTGATCAGATGTCTCCTTTGAGCTGTTCTCTGACAGTGTGCCCATTAGCAAATCCACATACAGCACACCCTGATTGACATGCCATGTATGTGACAGGCACAGCCAGGCACACATGCATACATACATATCATGTGTGTCTGTCTGCACATACTCCAAATTCACATACAGACACACATACTCCATCCAACACGTCGGCACTCTAGTGAAAATAAAGCACAATAGACATGACTGCCCCGGGTTCTGGACAGGAATCACATTAATCTGGGATCATTTGATCAAAACCTGTCTGCACAGCCACCATTCTAAGAGCCCCTTCAAGTAGACCCCAGATCATGGTTGCCTCTCCTTAAATTAAAAAAAAAGGAGGGGGGAAAGAAAAGAAATAGTTCTCTTCCAATGTCTTTATTATTATTATAATTATCATAATCTTTAGTTTTCAAAAATATAAATAGGTGTACGGAACCCTGGTGCCTGCACGGTCCCGGGGGTTGGGGGTTGGGAGGGGAGAAGGGTTGGTGGCACTCCCTTGGGAAGGGAGTGCCCCCACCCAGCCCTGTGGAGTTGACACCTGCTACAGTGACAGACCAAGGTGAGAGGACACTGGAAGAGGGACCCTTGGAGGGAACCCGACCCTCACGCAGGGGAAGATCCCTCCCATGGCTCTCTCCTGCGCACTTATGCTCACTCTTGGCCGCCAGCAGGAATCAGCCCTTCTCCCCCAAGCTTTCTTCTGCACACATAGGGTGCAGCCCTTCTGGCTCCACTTCAGATAAATTCAGCGATACATTCAGCTGCTGCTTTATGCCCTCAGGCCTCTGCCCTTGCTGGCTACTCCGAGCCCTCCCTCCTCCCTAGCTCTCCCTGGAGGTGAAATAACCGATTGCACTGCTCTTGGATAAAGTCAGGAAACAAAAAATAATCTTCTTTATTTAACTTAACCCTCCCTTTCTCCCCCTGTCCCTGCACTGGTCTCTGGAAAGGCACAATGGGAGATTGAAGAAATGTCTCTAAACTCAGTCCTCAGGTTACAACAAATTTGCTTTGCTTTGGCATTTTGGGGACAAATTAGATGTAGTTTTGGTGATGGGGGGGTGAGTGGGTGCATACAAAATGTGGGATTTCTTTTTGCCTTCTTTAATGGGATTCCTTATATGACAAAAAGTGACAAGAAGAGGACATCATCTGAGTGGGATGCACTGTTGGCCTGGCAGGCTCCTGTGCTCAGCGTCCTGGGTGTGTCCTAGAAACTCCTCTCAGTGGGCTGTGCCGGGCCGGCTCCTCCGTGGGGCCCGTGAGTTTCGCTTCTGTAGTCTGCGCTTGTAGGTGGTGGCTGGGGTGAAAGGAGATGGAAAATTATCAGTGGACCCAGGAAGAAAGTGAGGCTAAGTCTAAGCTCTCCCCAGCTTCCCCTCTGTTCCTGTGGAAACCAGGTCATCAAGGCAGCCTGGGACTTCACTGGCTTCCTTGGCCCTGATTTTGCTTTGGCTCTCCTTGGGCTACAGGTATTCAGGCAGGTGTTGAAAGGGAAGCAGGCCACTAGTTTTCTCCCTCATCCTTTCAGTGAAAGTTAGGCCTCTCCTGGGAGGGTACCTGGTCCTCCTTAGAGGCAGGGGTCGGCGATTTGTGGCTGAGCAGCCCCCTGACCTTGCTGCCCTTGCTTGACTGTATAGATGGTACAGGGTCCCCGAGAGAGGATGAGCCACCACTGTGGTGCTCTGGGCAGAGAGAGGAGGCTGCAGAATCTGTTCTGGGTCCCCTGAGGGGGGCAGGGAGGTGATGCTCACGGTCCGTGCAGGTGATCCGAGGCTCCTCCCAGTGCCCACTGGGCTGGCACCGGATGGTGGGCACATGGCGCTGGACAAACCCTTCAGTGCACTGGTACCGCACCAGTGAATTGATCTCATACCGGTCCTTCTTCTGCCCGAAGGTCCTGGCGTGCTCCACCATGGGGGGCTCTCCACAGGCCACTGAGGGGGCAAACACCCTTTAGAAAGAGCTTCCATAGGGTCTTCTGTGATGACCCACACTGGCCCTGACCTCAGGCACCACAGGAAGGGCACTGAGCCCTACCACCTGCCAATGAGCCTTGGGCACTAAGAATTTGGACACTGCTGGTTCTAACATCTGGGTCCCTCAATGATCTGGAGCAGCAGGAAGGGGGTACAGAGGGGAGGTCCTAAAGGAGATGAAGAGATGAAGAGGAGATAAAAGGGAGGAGAAAGCCCAGGAAAAACGGCACGAGCCCGCAGACTCTGCTTCTTTATGGAAGGATCAAAGGAAAGCAGGACCCACCCTGGGGGATGCAAGGCCATGAGCAGGGGCTAGTGTCCACAGACTTAAAGCCCAGAGATCAAGGCCTGACAGGTCTGACTCTATGGCTGACAGACTTAGGAACCCCAAAGACAGGAAGGCTCCCAACCAAGGAGCCCTTGAGGGAGAGTTTCCCTACTGACATCCAAGGGATAGTGTGTATGTGTGGAGTGGGGGATCCTGTCCTCTAGCCTGTGACCTTCGTATACTTGCTGTCCCTGCAAATAGTTCCCTGGCTTGCCCTTGCCACTGGCCCTGGGATGCTGGTGCTGGGAGGGGCCCCTTGGTCAGCTCCGGTGTGCCTGTTGGACAGTTGAGGAGACACCAGCAGCCAGGACACCAGGCACTCACCCCTGTCACACAGCAAGAGCCTCCCCAGATTGAAAATCTTGATTGGACCCCCTCCCAGGTCCCAGCTTACCTGTGCCCTTTTTACACGTGAAGGGCAGGTGGTAATTGCAGGGGACATCATTCCACTCGCCCTTCTCATGCCAGATCATCACCACGCAGTCCTCTCCGGTGGCAAAGAAGTTGTCTGGTTGGTTGGGACGCCAGTTCTCGAATTGCTGCAGTGGGAGTGGGGAAGGGTGAGGTGGGGACAGGAGCAACACGGCTTGGCCTGACCCCGCTTTCTTCCCCATGAAGCCTCCTCCTCCCGTCTCCTTTCTCTTTTACCCCAACTTTTGGCTCATCCAAGAGTGGCACAAAAGCCCCAGGGAATGTGGTCGGGTTGTCCTAGGCATAGCGGGACCCACAGGTCCTCCGGGGAGCTGGCTGCGCAGCTCAGCGCTGGTCTTTCTCAGGAGCACAGGTTCCCAAGGATTCACAGTCCCTGTTGAGGAACTGATCCCGCTGATCTTTTACAGAAGGGCCAACAAAGGCTGACCACAAAGGCTGCCTTGCCTGGGTGGGTCTGGATAGTACAAACACGGCTCTCCAGTGCAGCCTGCCCACCAGAGAAGTTCTCCTAAGCTTCTCCCTCCAGCCTTGCTTCAGAGCAAAGAGAATCCCCTTTCCTCCAATTTAACTGCTCCTTCCCTGCCCCTCCTCCCAGTTAAAGTCCTCCTCTTCCAGGGAGCCTTCCCTGATGCCCATAGCTGCTCATGACCCACAGCACTGCCCAGCCTCTTCATTTGTCATCTATGTTGCCTTCTGTCTGTCTCCTTGAGTAGATACAAGTCCTCTGTGGATAAGCTTCCACATATCCTTTGTGGCAGTTTGCTGTTATTCCCTCCTGGCTCCCTCCTTTGCCTTATGCTGTCACTCGCTCAACTTGTCCAGCTCTGGGCCAGTCTCCAGAGGCAGAGAGGAAGGAGACAGCTGCCCGTGAAAGCTGCATGGAGTTCGAACGCATCTCTCCCTGGGGGGTCTTTACCCCACCCCCTATCCTCTGGGCCATCAGAGGTGCCTCCTGCAGAACTCACCAAGGAGTGTCCATCTGACCAGCGGAAGTCCCCTTCGATGGTCCTGTCATTCAGGCCGATCCACTGGTAATCTTGAGCATTGTCTAGAGAGAGGACAAGGGGGTTGGGCCTGGCAATGGGCACCCTGAGAGTGTCTGAGGAACTAGGGAGAAGAGACCAAGGTGGGTGAGCTCCTAGGAGCATGCCACCTGCCTCTAAGGTCCTTATAAGGTCTCAGCATGCACGTTTGGAGTACACGTTGGACCTCCTCTCCAAGCTGGCACAGACAGGTGACAGTGACAGAATTAGCCTGGGGCAGACTCTGACTGCCAGTGTGCTATCCTGGGTACAGCCCAGGCTGCTGGTCCCAGAGACCTCTGTCTTCTTTCTGGAAACTCAGACTGCGGAACACTGTTCCCCACTCCCACCCCCTCTCCCCGCACCCTGGCAGCCTTGCTGGGCTCAAGTCTGCTGACACCTGATAGGGGAGGTCTTTTGCCCACATGTCCACTTTCTTCTCAGGTCCCAGAGGCCCCCACACTCACTGTTGACAAATTCTTGCTCCTCAGGGGTGACGATACTGCTCAGGTGTGACTGATGCTTTCGACACTGGCTCTCAGCGTCCACCCAAGTCTCACGGTCGGGGAAGTGGCGGTAACAGTAGCCCTGGAACTTGGTCCAGCCCTCCTCACATACCTCCTGGTCTGCAACACAGGGCAGGGGCTTGAAGGGAGGGGCCTGAGGCTGGCATGCGATGGCAGATGCTGCCAGTCTGTGGTGATTACTGTGCTCCCCCCACCTTAAATGCTGTGCCCTCAGGGGAGTGGGGAGGCCCAGCTGGAGACAGGTTCAAGTTGAAAGCCATGAGGACCTGGCCCCAGGAGCCTCTGAGCAGGTTCCCACTGTGGGAAATGCCAGGGACCCTTCTTTCCCCAGTGTCACACTTTCCCCCTCACTTTTTCCAAGCTTTCCTCCTGTTGATGCCTGCTCTGGAGGGCTGGACAGGACAGCTGGCTAAGCAAAAAGAGGTGGGCAGGTGAGAGGTTTTGAAATTTAAAGCAAAACATAGTATTGAGGTCCTGATGGGCTCCAGGAACAGAGGGGCCATCCTGGGGCATGGAGTGGAACTGACTGCTTCCTTCCCGCAGAACTGCAGGTGGGGACAGAGGAGCAGAAACAAGTCTGCTTTGGGTCCCAAGAAGACTCAGGCTCTAACACCATGAATTGGAGCTGGCTCTAGCTAAGTACACTGAGCCTGCCTTTTGGAGGGTGAGACAGCCAACTGGGGGTCCATGAGCCAGGGGTCCTAGCTACTTATTTTATTTTACTTTGGTAGCAGATGGAAAGAGGGGAGGAGCTTCTCTCTTCACAAACCTAAATTTGTAATGAGTTCTCAGTTCTACAGAAGGGGCTGTTTGGAACTCTTGGAGTAGCCTAGAGGGACAGACACAGGGACATGCTGGAGCTGGCTCATTCAAGCTTGAGAGAGCCAGGCTTGAGAGTCTCTTCCCAACTCTGCCTTCAGTGACATGTTGGTAGCTTCAAACTGGCCCTGGTGGGAGTGTTTACACCTCAGGAATTGGCAGATGCTATAGCACTAGACAGAGAGAATTCCAAGGCACCCCTTTCCTTCTTCCCTGGGGTCGTCCAGGTGGTGGGCCCTGGGGCTGGGTGGAGGCCCATGAATCCTCCAGGCTGTATGGCAGCTTCCCTGATGGGGTGCCACAACAGTCTGGCTGCCCAGAAAGGGAGGACCAGTACCCGAAGGTAAGGATTCTTAGGCTGAAGGGGTGGATGCTTGGCAAGGTGGAAGAGGCAGCTGCAGACAGCAGAGAGAGAGGAGGCGGAGGCCTGAGAAGAAAGAGGCAGAGCAGCAGGAGGGGGGGAGGAGGACTGGGGTCCCACGCTACCTATGTCTGCCCCAGGCGTGAGCAAAGAGGTGGCAATGGGTGGAGAGTCCTCAGAGGCAGCTCAGCACTGTGAATAGGCCAGAGATAGCATCCCAGGGCTGACTTTTGGGGTCAGCTTTGGGGCCCCTTTAGTGCCTGAAGGCTGAGGAGGTCAGGCAAGGCTGGAGGGTGCTGCTGGGGCTGCTGGGGGCTTTGGGGGACATGCAGGGTGGAGGCTCTGGGGAGACAGAGACATAATTGCAGGGAGGCTGGAGGAGGCTGCAGGGCAGACCCAGGCAGGGGGTCCCTGTAGGAGGGAAGGGCTCAGGACTGGGCTGGGAGAAGAGATGCAGCTTGCTCAGCTGGGGACCCAGGGCCAGGGCCTCACTGGGTGGTTCCAGCACCATCTCTCTGTCCCATCAGGGTACAGACCCCTGTGAGTGCCCTGCCTTCATTCCAGAAAAGCCTGTCCCAGTCTGGGACCCAGAAGCTGTTGTCTGCATGGATATTCCAGACCCTTCCTCCCTGTGGCAAATATCCTGGCATCCTGAGGTGAAAATCCTTGTAGCTCTCTACTCCCACCCCAGCCAAGTCCCATGCTCCAATTTCCTGGTGTCCTGGGGTCAGAAGAGAAGGTGGGAGACTGTAGGGGAGAGGGAGTATCCAGGTCTTTTCTTGCAGAAGCCTTAATTTATTCTACCAGTCTATAACCTTGGCAATGTCCCCAAGGAATCAAAAACGACCTTCCCGGCCAGGCACAGTGGTTCACCGTGTAATCCTAGCATTTTGGGAGGCTGAAGCCGGTGGATTGCTTGGGCTCAGGAGCTTGAGCAAGAGTGAGACCTCATCTCTACTAAAAATAGAAAAAGCTAGCTTGGCGTTGTGGTGGGCACCTGTAATCCCAGCTACTCCAGAGGCTGAGGTAGGAGAATTGCTCAAGCCCAGGAGTTTGAGGTTGCTGTGAGCTGTGATGCTAGGGCAACAGAGTGAGACTCTGTCTCAAAAACAAAACAACGAAAAACCAACCAACCAACAAAAAACCTATCTCCCTGCTCTGCCTAGGACCAAAGGGAGATTTCCCAAGAGTTTCACCTGCTTTCTAGAAGTTTCCGGGTGTCCAACTTGAGAGTTCATTGAAAAAGATTTTAAGCTCAGTCCCTACACCCTTCCAGTACTGTGTGGTCCATTGTTACCAGCATCCCAAAGTCTCATCTCCCCTCTTCTGAGTTGGGAAGCCCCTGAGATTCAAGAAAGCTAGGAACCATGAAAGGTAAGATCGCTGAGAGCTCAGTCTGACACAGGCAGCTGGTAGCTCTGCTCAGATGAAGAAACAGGTGGGGTGCAAGGACCAAGAGAGGAAACTCAGCCCCACCCTTTGGGACTAGGCTCTGTTCTCTCTGGCCAGCCCTTTGCTTTGCACAAGAGAAGAAAGGAAACATGGCTGACATGGCATCCACATGGCAGCTGTCACAGTGGTAGTGAGGAGAAGGTGACATGCAGCAGTCTCTGCTCATGCATGACTTGAGCATGCTGGTGACATGGAAGCTCAGGCAAACCAACTATAGCTCTTGCTCCAGGAGAAGAGGAGGCAGCTTGGCCAGTGTGGCATAGTGGCTCCCAGGCCCAGGAAGGGGCCACAAAGGTCCCATGGGCAGACACATGCCCATGACAACACTGAGAAGATCCGTGGCTGTCATCCAGAGTAAGAATCAATTACTCCGAGTCCATGGCTTCCTTCAAGACAAATGCGTGGAATCAGCTCTGTCCTCTTAGTCTGACACATACACCAGCCTCAGTGGTGGCATCATCAGTAGGTCTGGAGCCCTGCAGAAGGTGAGTGTCTTAGAGGTTCCCAGAGCCCCCCTTCTAAAGTACAAGCTGGTTCAACCTGAACTCTCTCCTATAGGCAGATCAACCAGTGCCCCAGAGAAGGGTCTTCAAGGGGAAGAGCAAGAGAAAGAGCAGGAATCAGGGGGCAGATTTCTCTGCTGTGGCCCCTGGAATCACTGTTCAGATGGACCTTGTGGGCCCCACCTGCGGTCTGGAGCCTGTGGTTAGAAGGGAAGCATGAGGGAGGAGGAGGGGAACAGCAGTTAGTGACATTAGCTGAAGCCGAGATGGCCATACCAATCTCACACAGGTCCCCTCCGTAGCTGGGAAGGCATAAGCATGTGAAAGAGTCGATGGCATCCACACAGGTGGCTCCATTCAGACAAGGGCTTGAGAGGCACTCATCAATGTCTGCAAGAAACCAAGGGCCACCATTAGGACGCCCGCCTCCTTATGGGTAGCCAGCCCTGCTGCTCTTCAGAGCCCTGGGAGGGAGCTGGCTGGTTTTCCTAAGAACTGTTGCTGCTGCTGCTGCTGCCGCCACCGCCACCGCCATCTTGGAGTGCTGAAGCAAGGATGCAGACAAAGTTTCCTTGAATGTGTGTGATTCTTGACTGGCAAGTGTGGAGCATTGGAGCCAGGTTTCCTAGTGGGTTGAAGAGATCTGATGCTTCTAAAGCTAAATGCCTTTTATGAGCGTGAGCATGGAATTCTTCCAAGATGCCTTCTTTTGTGACTATTTCAAGAAGTCATTGGGTTTTGAACTGGCTATGAACATGGTGGTGAGCAAGGACATTGGAGCTTGATGAGAGGTCTTTTTTCCCCCATGGCTTCTTCTGTAGTTAAGAACCAGGCATAGAGGGCAAGGCTGTGTAGTACCAGAATGAACAACCTAGACATGGTCAGAGTATAGATCCATAAGAAAATGGCAGCAGGGGATGTTACATGAGACTCATTAAACTTCTGGGGCTGCAGACAGCCTCATGGTTTTCCGTAAATAAGATTCTAGAATATCTTGTAAAAGTGTAGCCAGGATCTTTCTCTTGGAAGAGAGGCAGAAACCCTGCCCAACATTTCCTCATACAATCTCCTTCCAGCTTAAGGCCCCAGAGAGGAATACCTCCAGTGAGCCACGTTCTCCAGAAAGACTCCATCCTGGCCAGTGGCAGACAAGTGTTTGAAGACTGGGAGGAGCCGGAGCACAGGCTTGTCCCCATCAGCTTATTCTTCTCAGGTGGGCTCTTCTTCCCTGTTCTTTTGGTCCCAACATGTTCTTTCTGATCAAACCTTTGTGGAACTCACATTGGTGCGTCACTGGCCTTTGCCTCGAATTTTTATCCTTCAGCTAAGGTAAGAATTAGAGCTCCTAATCTGCTCTTTCTTCATTTTTCTGAGAAGCCAGAAGACCTGGGGGATCTCTTCTGCTCTCTTCATGTTTATAACCCAAAGGATCCTATTTTTCCTTTATTGTCTGAGTTTCCTCTCCTGGGACCATGATAAAAGGAATTATGAAGCTCCTCTTTCTAGGAGATCTATAAAATTCTGCAATGAGTGGGTTCCACTGGCTTATGGGACATTGTAACATATGGTCTGGAGATGCTTTGGTACCTGCAGCTGTGTTCATACAGTGTGATGACATGTTGAGAGGTCGTCTCCACATAATCATCTAAACCCTGGGCTGAGCATAAAACCTCAGAGTCCTAAATAGGTGCCAGGACTTAGTTCTTGCCTCCCATAAGAGCAGACAAGACCTAAAATTCAAACCTTCAATAAGGTGGCAAAAGCACTTTCCTCTGGGTGAGTGCATAGTGCTAGTGGATAGCAGACATCTTCTAGACCAGACCGGGTTTGTGTAAGGGGTGGCCTGAAAATCCCCAGTTCTCAGGCACCTTGCTCATCCCATGAAGCTCCTAATCTCCTGTTGTCAGGTATCTTTTCCTTCCCACGAAGTCCTTAACATCAATTCAGGAAGTGTACACCAAGGGCTAAAAATCAACAGTTCCAAACTTGGAACTGTTCCATGCAAAATCAAAATGCATGGCAGGATGGGTGGAATCCCAGCATGCACTTGGCTCCCAGCGGGGCCCCAGGTCCAGCAGCAGCAGTAGCAGCAATAGGCTAGGCCCGTCAGCGGGGAGGAAGCTGGGGCGGCTCTCCTCCTTTCGGAAAGCTACTGTTCTCTCTTGTCCATTAGCATCATTATGGGAGATGGGAAGCACTGGGCAAGGGGAATTAAGCAAATGTACGCGGTAAAGCACTTGTACAGAGCAGGGGACAGGAGTGGCCTCTGGGGAAAGGAGCTAGACATTAACCCTGAGGCCTTGGGCTGGTCTGTGGGAGAAAGGGTAGGACAGGCAGAGGGGCCTTGGTGGAGGCCAGGCCAGAGGGCTTCCTGTGGTCCGGAGGCTGTTTGTATATCACCTGTCCCTAGGCTGCCCAAGTTGTTTTGTTTCCTTTCTGTGTATGTCCAGAGTACAAAATCTCAGAAGGGTGTGGGGTATGAATGAACCAACCCATGGACTCAGAGCTATTTTTGACAGGGCCCTGGATTCACAGATGAGGAAGGAAGAGTCACAGTCCTGAAAAACCAGACAGCCAATGGTTGCCACCAGGACAGTTTAGAGAGGCTAAATCAGCATCTTCAATAGTGGAGAAGGGCCTGGGTATCCTGTGTGGCACTTTCTTATTAGCCATTTGGGCCTGTGGTGCCTCATCAACTCTTCCCCTGGCTGGAAGAGCCATTCTGGCCCTACATTGCCCACCTCTTTCTGTGAAGGGCTATTAGGACATATTTTGGCTTCTGGAGCCAATAGAAAATTGGGCTGGGCCCTGCTATGAGTGCAGAGCGAAGAATCGCAGACAAGGTGCTCAAAGGTGGAGGAAAGGAAGGGCTTAGAGCACTGGGCGGACTTCAGGAAAGAAGAGAGGAAAGGGAGGAAATAAAGAACTGTTTAGAACCTTCTCTGAGCCAAATGCTGACTCACACACATATTATCCTTCACATACATTGTCCTGTCTGGTGGCCACAGACACCACTATTTACAGGTAAGAAAGCAAGGGAAGTGAGTTGCCCGATCTGTATGTGGGGGAACAGACTGCAAGAGATGGAGGAGTCAGGACATGAGACTGGAAGTTGGGCCTTTGTCCCACGTGGAAGGAAAGAGACCCTGAGGTCTTGGACTCTTAGCAACTTGTTACCATTTCTGTACAGCCACCAAGGCTCACCCCATCACTACTCTGGGGAGTCTCAGGACTCTCAGGGCCCTGTTCCCACAGCCATGCCCCAGAGATTTGTGCTTTGTTCCTGAACAAGGTCCTCCAGCAATATCTCTAATTGAGGAGAGGAAGTATCTGAGAGCCCTTGGCAAAGGCTATGGCGGTAGAGAAACTTGCAAACAGACACTTGAATTGGTGATCTCAGGCCTCCATCTTGAATAGGTTTTATCCAGCTTTTGCCTGGGTCAGACCCCAGGACCTCTGAGTGAGACTTTATTTGGTGCATAAGAAATCCTGAATGAAGAGTGACAGGAGGTGTTTCTACCTGAATGAAGTTCAACGAAAGGGGTCACCGCTTATAAAGACTACAATATGAATGGTGCCACTTGACTTGTTCAGTGCCCAACTAGTACAGCTGGATGTGGTGACTCTGCACATAACTTGCCTAAGCAAGTGTGAGGGAAAATTCCCTCAAGAAACAGAGAAAAAATTTGTTAACTCAATGGATGCTCTGCACCCTGCAAAGACCTAGCATTAATCAGAATGGACAGACCTGGGTTGACACCTGATTTTTTTGGTTGTCTTACAGAATTAAAAAAAAAAAATGTTCAGAGCACATTTACCAGTCCTTAAAATTTGCTTTTAAGATGAACATCATTAAATTAGAAAGTCTGTTATCATTATTGATACTATTTCAAGTCTCCTATGTTTTAAAAGTTGATCTTGACAATAACTTCAACATTCTGATCTTTATATTCAATTAGTTGCCTGTAAAAAACTGCCCATGAACTTTTTGGTTAGGTCAAGTCAAGAAGGTATCATTTTGTGTTTTTGTATTTTCACTTGTAGCCTTGTATTTTCACTTCATTTGAAGACATTTCTTTCCTAGGGATAAAGGTTATATTGACATTCAAATATGTTCTCCAGAGGAAGAGATAGTGTCTGAACATAGATCAGAGAGCCAAACCTAGCAAGTGAAAATTGAAAGTGGGTCAGGGTGGTTCACACCTGTAATCCCAGCACTCAGGGAGGCCAGCTGGGTGGACTGTTTGAGTCCAGGAGTTTGAGACCAGCCTGAGCAGGAGCAAGACCCCATCTCTAAAAAACACCTGGGCATTGTGGTGGCCTTCTGTAGTCCCTGCTACCCAGGAGTCTGAGGCAAGAGAATCGAGCCCAAGTGTTTGAGATTGCTGTGAGCTATGATGCCATGGCCCTGGCACTCTACTAAGGGTGAGAAAGTAAGACTCTGTCTCATATAAAAAAACAAGTGAAAATTGGCAGTAAAATAGGAGGGAAGCTGATTTAAGCTCATCCCCTTCTACCTGAGGAGTTAAGAGAAATCCCCATAACACCAGTGATGACTAGTGATTGGTTTTTTTTTTTTTTTTTTGCAGTTTTTGGCCGGGGCTGGGTTTGAACCCGTCACCTCTGGCATATGGGGCTGGCGCTCCACTCCTATAAGCCACAGGCACCGCCCACCGATGACTAGTGACTGGATGCGAGATCTGGTGAGAACAGTTTTTTCAACCTTGTCTGCACATTAGAATTGCTGAGGTAGTTTAAAAAGTCTTTCTTATTTAAATTTTTTTTTTTTTTTGAGACAGAGTAACCCAGGGTAGAGTACCACGGTGTCATAGCTCTCAGCAACCTCAAACTCTTGGGTTCAAGCAATCCTCTTACCTCAGCCTCCTGAGTAGATGGGACTACAGGTGCCTGCCACAATACCCAGCCAGTTTTTCTATTTTTAGTAGAGACAGGGTCTTGCTCTTGTTCAGCCTGGTCTCATACTCCTGAACTTAAGCAACCTCTGTCTCCCAAAGTGCTAAGATTACAGGCATGAGCTGCCATGCCCAGCTGTAAAGATTTTTTTTTAAAGCACCAACCCTCCAGAACAATTGAATCAGAATATCTCAGGACCTAGGCATGATGCCTTTAAAAACAACCCTATGTGAATACTATTCAGCCAAAGAAAAGATGGAGACTTTACATCGTTTGTATTAACCTGGATGGAGCTAAAACACATTATTCTTAGTGAAGTATCACAAGAATGGAAAAGCAAGTATCCAATATACTCAATCCTAATATGAAGTCAGTAGATGATCTATATATGCCCACATAAGAGAAAAACTCAATTCAATTCAAGTTGGAGGGGGAAGAACTAGGGAGGGGGCAGAGGGGAGCAAGGGAGGGGATTGGTATGCTCCCACTTAATGGGCACAGTGTAAGGGTATATGGCACATCTTTTGGTTGTGGGACACAACTACAAGAGGGACTCTGCCTAATAAAGGCGAATATTGTACCCTCACATTAATCTGACATTTAAAAAATAACAAAACAACCACCTTGGATGATTCTAAGCAGTAGCCAGGATGGAAACCTCAGAGTTGAAGCCAGGTATAGTGGATCACCAATATAATCCCAGCACTTTGGGAGGCTGAGGTGGGAAGATCACTTGAGGTCAGGAGTTCGAAACCAGCCTGAGCCACATAGCAAGACACCACCCACCTTTCCAAAAAAGTTATCTGGGTGTAGTGGCAAAAGCCTGTAGTTTCAGCTACTCATGAGGCTGCGATGGAAGGATCCACTTGAGCCAGGAGTTGGAGGCTGGAGTGAGCTGTGATTGCACCACTGCACTCCAGCTCAGGGGACAGAAAGAGAAAGAAACCTCAGAGTTGAGTCAGATGCCTGCTCCCCACAGGGAGGATGGGAGGTGGGAAGAAGCTGCTGCTTTTTAAGTGGTTCAGAATGGAATAGTCCTGCTAAAGAATCTGAGTATTCATTAAACAGATGTTTATTCTGAAAGCAAAACTATTGATTAATAACTTACCAAGAATTTGCTTATAGAATACTGACTAAACAGGATGATTGACAATGTAAAATTTTTTTTTTATTTTTTCTTAAGGATTAAACACAACCTCTAATACCCTTTAATAGGTGCAAGTTTTCCCTAAGTATTCAAATATTGCCACAAGAATAATATTGCATTTGGCTACCTATGGCCCCTAGATGATACCGACCTGTTTAACAATCTCTGGTTCCAGGGCAAGACAATGGTAGGTCACCCGTGGAGAGTGGACACTACCTACAGTCCTTCTGGGAGGGCTGAAACCTTGAGCTAAATTGAACAGGAGTGACTTGGAGCCCCAGGGGTATAGTCCTGGGAAGTAAGACCCCAGGTTTTGTGCTGGGATGTTCCTCCCCACTTGCTCATTAGAGATGCTGAAGCTTTTCCTACCCAGTGGAGTGACAGATGGAGAAAGGGAACCAATTTTTATCAAATGCCTCTTCCAGCCAGATGCTGTACACAGATGATCTTAATCCTTATAGCCAGTGGTTCTCAGCCCTGGCTGCACACCGGAGTCACCTGAGAGTTTAAAAACCCTAAAGCTAGGGCCACAGGACTATTTCAATCAGAATTCACAGGGTAAGTCTTGGGCATCATAATTTTTTTCAAGCTGAGACCATTACCACTGATCCCTATTTACAAATGAGGAAAGTGAGAGCTCATTTTCAAGTACTGCATCAGATCAACTTGGATTCTATGGTCTCTGCCTCCTCTGACTCTCCTAAGGTCTAGCTTTAGCTTCTGGGGACCAGCAACCGGTTATATTTAAGAGGGAGTTTCTTATGTAGACAAGTGAGCTGAACAAGTGAATTAGGACCTCAATTCTCAGTTTCCAGTTCACTCACTCAGCAGTCTTAGGCAAATTACTTAACCTCTCTGTGTGCCAACTTCACATGGGTGTAATTACCAAGCTGCTCACAGAGCTGGATGGGAAGAAAGCCACTCGGAGAGATGCAAGATCAGAGAAAGGCTGTCATTACAAAAGAATAGTTAAGGTCCACTGCCACCTATTTCTACTAATTTGGGGTTTGCCGAGGACATCAGCCTTGCCCTGCATCCTTATACCAGTGTCAAATTTTTGCTTCAAGTATAAAGTTGGGGAGGAGCTACTAAGAACAGAGTCACCTATCAGGGTGGGTGACAGAAGGGGGCAGCTGCAGTCCCTGGGGATGCTATGGCCAAAGAGTAAATGTTGTCCCCTTGGCTATGTAACACAAGGACCTTCTTAGGAGAGCATGTGCTTTCTGGCCTTGGAGCCCACGTGTGGGGAGAAGAGTGCAGGGATGCCAACCCTGATGCCTGTTTATAGATAGGTAGATATTTATGTGCCAAGTATACAGTATGAGGATATAATACATAGCCACATGTTAATTTGCATATATATTAATATGTATAAACACAGGCTCCTTCTTTGAGGGTGATGCTAAGGCTGCTGGGAGATAGCTGCCCGGTTTACCCAGCAGTGATTGTTTTCTGCCTAGGATTCCTTTCTCCATTTTTGCCTGTGTTCCACTAATGAAATCCTTTTATGAAAGACCTGCGTCTCTGATTCTTGGCTTAGGAGAGAGGGTGGGGATGAGGGCACCAAGGCAGTGAAGAGAGCTAACTCAAGAATGTGAGCTTGAGGTGACTGATCATTTCCTCCCTCAAGGGCAGTGATGCCATCATGGCCACAGGTGTAGATTCTAATCATCTCGTTTTGGGGGCCACCTCACATCAGAGGATCCTTAGACTCTTCACCCATCTCACAATCTGCTTGACCTGTGGCTAGGGACAAACAGAGGCTCCAGAACAGCAGGTGCCCAGGGTAAACAAGCCGCTTGCCACGGCTGCCCTGCAGCTGTGAGTCCCTGCACAGAGGTGGGCAGCACTGTCTGTGTTTTTTCCTCGAGGGTGAGAAGGAGACACAAACCCCACCTGGACCCAAGCATAGAGGCAACTTCAAGGACTTTTCTGGGTGGGAGTCACTCTGCACGATGTCTCCTGTTGGGGGCAGAAGTGTGTGACCACCTACATTTGATACTCACTCCTGTACTCAACATTTCTTTCAAGTTTTATCTCCAAAATTCAAGCACTTTTCCATTTTACTCATAAAGTAATCACTGCCTTGATATAAAAATAAGTACTTACCAGCTTAATACTGAACTAGACTTTGTTCTTTTAAACCTGGACACTCTAGAAAGGTTAGTCACGTTTATCCTGTGGCTTCTGTCCCAGCACGTCATTGTCCACCTCTCCTTCCCAGCCTGAGAAGCCTGAGCCTTGGCTGACCTTGGTGGCCTCCACCCACCTGGGGCCCCTTCTGGGGATGAAGAAGTCCATCCAGTGCCCCCAATCTCACCTCTCACAGTCAATGAGGGTCTTACCTATGTTGCAGTGCTTGCCAGTATAGCCAGGGGGGCACAGGCATGTGACATGTCCCTCTTTTTCCTGGCAGGTCCCAGCACCACAGAGCTCCTTGTCACAGGACCTGGCAGGGGCTGTAGGGGAGAGTTTGAGCATCAAGAACACAGTCACCTGGGTACAATTGTTGCCTCTGAGACCTCAAAGTTGAGGGACGAAGTCCCTGAAGGTCACAAGTCTGGCTTTGAGTCAGCATGTTTCCGGGGACTCTGTCCCTTCTGAGTCAGGGAGATCTCTGACTGTGACAGCTCTCTCAGCAGAAAGAGAGGTGCACAGGATCTCAGAGCCAAAGGCAAAGGAAAATCTGTTACCAGTGCCTATGACCTCATTACATCAAGGTGAGACAACCCTGATAGTACAGGCATCCTTGTACTAGGATGTGGGTGGGGATGAAGGATCTAAAAGTCAGGATATAGCCCAAATGACCTTTATAGTTCCTTGCATTGTTGCAGGTTTTAATCTTGCACAAAACAAATATTGGGGGAGGCGCCTGTGGTTCAGTGAGTAGGGGCCCATATACTGAGGGTGGTGGGTTCAAACCCGGCCCTGGCCAAACTGCAATAACAACAACAACAACAACAACAACAAAACAAATATTGGGATGTAAATGTCATTAGCAGATTTACTCTCCCATCTCACACTCACTCTGTGGTAGGGGGCATGCGCAAAATTTCTAGCACTATTTGGTCATCCTTTTCTCTCCCTGTGCCAAGCACAGATAGTTGGATTCACATGTAAAAATTCATGTGCTGTATGGGCGGCGCCTGTGGCTCAGTGAGTAGGGTGCCGGCCCCATATACCGAAGGTGGCGGGTTCAAACCCAGCCTCGGCCGAACTGCAAAAACAGAAAAATAGCCGGGCGTTGTGGCGGGCGCCTGTAGTCCCAGCTACTCGGGAGGCTGAGGCAAGAGAATCGCCTAAGCCCAGGAGTTGGAGGTTGCTGTGAACTATGTGACGCCACGGC